>JASJET010000247.1:0-307500 GCA_034092305.1 Diaprepes abbreviatus
AAAATTTTATGATCACTCTGGCGGACTTCTACCCAAAAAGTTAAGGGGCTCAAAGTACGTAAAAAAAAGTTGGGAGGTCCGTAAAATTAAAGGGGCGATTAGGGACCTCCTTGGCCTCTACACTATGTGGCCAAGACACCTGCCACATACATTATTTCGAAAACCAACCCATAGGGACAGATACTGACGCTGATTTTCACCACCACTCCTCACAAATACAGGGCCTTACAACACCCTAATATCAAGATTAATCCTGATTTATATATAATATATATATATATATATATATATATATATATATATATATATATATAATCAATTTTATTCATCAAACTGCATAATTTTTTAAAATTATTATACATATTTATTGACGCTTCGGTCACATTTGACTTTCTCAAAAGATTTCTTTTGTTGGCTGGAATACAAATTTTTTTTCCTTCTCAAATTAGCTAAAAAAAATTCTTTTTCAATCAAGAGAAAAAAATATTTTGAGGAAGGCCAGGAGAAACCGAAACGTCATTAATGTACATAAATTTATGCTGTTTAATTACGTAAAATGAATTTATCCTTGATAAAATCAAAACTTGAAAATTTATACAAATAGGAAAATCCAAGTAAAATATATATATTATATATATATATATATATATATATATATATATATATATATTATATATATATATATATATATATATATACATAATATAGGAAATTATCGGCTAAATTAAATTGGTAGCGTTATAATTGTTGAACTATGAATTTTTTATGATGAATTTGTCCTTGATAAAATCAAAACTTGAAAATTTATACAAATAGGAAAATCCAAGTAAAATATATATAATATATATATATATATATATATATATATATATATATATATATATATATATATACATAATATAGGAAATTATCGGCTAAATTAAATTGGTAGCGTTATAATTGTTGAACTATGAGTTTTTTTATGATGAATTTGTCCTTGATAAAATCAAAACTTGAAAATTTATACAAATAGGAAAATCCAAGTAATATATATATATATATATATATATATATATATATATATATATATATATATATATATATATATATAGGAAATTATCGGCTAAATTAAATTGGTAGCGTTATAATTGTTGAACTATGAATTTTTTACAGATACCTAAAACACTTTTAAAGCTCCTCTTAAATCCCTGAGTGCTGGGTGCCCTTAAAAATGCATAGTGAATTTTAGAATAACAAGAAAATTTCTTTTTTTAACGTCAGTGGATGTACACCCTTAAATTAAATTGTTAGCGTTATAATTGTTGATCTATGAATTTTTTACTGATACCTAAAACTCTTTTAAAGCTTCTCTCAAAATCCCTGAGTGCTGGGTGCCCTTAAAAATGCATAGTGAATTATAAAATAACAAGAAAATTTCTATTTTTAACATCAGTGGATGTACACCCTTAAATTAAATTGGTAGCGTTATAATTGTTGATCTATGAATTTTTTACTGATACCTAAAACTCTTTTAAAGCTTCTCTTAAAATCCCTGAGTGCTGGGTGCCCTTAAAAATGCATAGTGAATTTTAAAATAACAAGAAAATTTCCATTTTTAACATCAGTGGATGTACACCCTTAAATTAAATTGTTAGCGTTATAATTGTTGATCTATGAATTTTTTACTGATACCTAAAACTCTTTAAAGCTTCTCTTAAAATCCCTGAGTGCTGGGTGCCCTTAAAAATGCATAGTGAATTTTAGAAAAACAAGAAAATTTCTTTTTTAACGTCAGTGGATGTACACCCTTAAATTAAATTGTTAGCGTTATAATGTTTGAACTATGAATTTTTTACTGATGCCTAAAACTCTTTTAAAGCTTCTCTTAAAATCTCTGAGTGCTGGTTGCCCTTAAAAATGCTAGTGAATTTTAGAATAACAAGAAAATTTCTTTTTTTAACGTCAGTGGATGTGCATCCTTAAATTAAATTATTAGTGTTATAATTGTTGATCCATGAATTTTTTACAGATACCTAAAACTTTTTTAAAGCTTCTCTTAAAATCCCTGAGTGCTGGGTGGCCTCGAAAATGTATAGTGAACATAGGAAATTCTCGGCTATGCGGACAAAGACCGTTGATAAATATTGTTCTCCTATAAAAAAAGTGCAGAAAATTCCAAGACCATGGAAAAAACTCCGGGTCCGAAAAATGACGACTACTCTGTTTCATCCTAAAATGGGACTCATCAGGCCATTGCGAAAGTAAATACGACAAAGTAGCGACATCTCAATGGTTCAATTTCACCCCTTTATTAAGATATGTAATTTGAAATTTTCCTGATTTTTCAATAGGATCTGAATCGCACGGCACTGATATTGCGAAAAATCTAGGTCAAATCAGCACTTTCCTCAGTCAAGTAACGAGATAAAGGAAAATAAGGCATAGGCGCCAACTTGATGACTATTGGGAATTTTTATGGGTTTTCACGCGGGGGCGAATTGGAGCTATTGCCTTCAGAAACACCCAATGTGAAGTGTCACTTGCGTAATTCAACCAAAAAAGAAGAACTAATGTTTTAGAAAATTGTGTCCTGAAAATTTTAACTCTAAATTGTATTTTGTAACTTTGTGTTTTTAAAAAAGTGACATTGTGAATGTTTATAATTATTTTTCTTTTAGTCCTTGGCTCTTGTAACCCCAATTGGGGCACCAAATCGTTTTTATTTATTCAAATGTTTAATATATATATAATATATATATATATATATATATATATATATATATATTTATATATATATATATATATATATATATATATATTTTTTAAAAATTTTAATTCGGATAGTAATCCGAAGGTATAACACAAAAATATAATTTTATTTTGGCGACAAATCTAATAACATATCAAACTTATAATATACACCTGACAGAAAATATTTTCTAGTGGATTTAAAAATATCCGAATCTCGTCATTTGAGAGATTAAGTATTTTTCGCTTGACCTACATCTTGGCATCGTTTAGATATTTAAAATTGATAACAAATTTCACGATAAAATCGTCAAAACTACTTTTTATATTAATTTAACTTCAATAACTTTTATTTTCAAAGTATACAAGTTATTTTATTTATACGGCAGACATAGAATTACAACACAGGAGTATTTTTTCTAATTTGTTTCAGTTTTCAAATCTTCTTGAGTAAACTTAGCGTTGGAAATATTTGTACACGACTTCAGCGAGGAAACCGCAATAACATTATGGAGACCGCGTCACAATATCTCACTCCTATCGGAACATAAGGGCACCCAGCACTCGGGGATTTTAAGAGAAGCTTTAAAAGAGTTTTAGGTATCTGTAAAAAATTCATAGGTCAGCAATTATAACGCTACCATTTAATTTAAGGGTGTACATCCACTGATTGTTAAAAATAGAAATTTTCTTGTTATTTTAAAATTCTCTATGCATTTTTAAGCGCACCCAGCACTCAGAGATTTTAAGAGAAGCTTTAAAAGAGTTTTAGGTATCTGTAAAAAATTCATAGGTCAGCAATTATAACGCTACCAATTTAATTTATGGGTGTACATCCACTGATGTTAAAAATAGAAATTTTCTTGTTATTTTAAAATTCACTATACATTTTTAAGGGCACCCAGCACTCAGGGATTTTGAGAGAAGCTTTAAAAGAGTTTTAGGTATCTGTAAAAAAATTCATAGGTCAGCAATTATAACGCTACCAATTTAATTTATGGGTGTACATCCACTGATGTTAAAAATAGAAATTTTCTTGTTATTTTAAAATTCACTATACATTTTTAAGGGCACCCAGCACTCAGGGATTTTGAGAGAAGCTTTAAAAGAGTTTTTAGGTATCTGTAAAAAATTCATAGGTCAGCAATTATAACGCTACCAATTTAATTTAAGGGTGTGTACATCCACTGATGTTAAAAAATAGAAATTTTCTTGTTATTTTAAAATTCACTATGCATTTTTAAGCGCACCCAGCACTCAGAGATTTTAAGAGAAGCTTTTAAAAGAGTTTTAGGTATCTGTAAAAAATTCATAGGTCAGCAATTATAACGCTACCAATTTAATTTATGGGTGTACATCCACTGATGTTAAAAATAGAAATTTTCTTGTTATTTTAAAATTCACTATACATTTTTAAGGGCACCCAGCACTCAGGGATTTTGGAGAGAAGCTTTAAAAGAGTTTTAGGTATCTGTAAAAAATTCATAGGTCAGCAATTATAACGCTACCAATTTAATTTATGGGTGTACATCCACTGATGTTAAAAATAGAAATTTTCTTGTTATTTTAAAATTCACTATACATTTTTAAGGGCACCCAGCACTCAGGGATTTTGAGAGAAGCTTTAAAAGAGTTTTAGGTATCTGTAAAAAATTCATAGGTCAGCAATTATAACGCTACCATTTAATTTAAGGGTGTACATCCACTGATGTTAAAAATAGAAATTTTCTTGCTATTTCAAAATTCACTATGCATTTTTAAGGGCACCCAGCACTCAGAGATTTTAAGAGAAGCTTTAAAAGAGTTTTAGGTATCTGTAAAAAATTCATAGGTCAGCAATTATAACGCTACCATTTAATTTAAGGGTGTACATCCACTGATGTTAAAAATAGAAATTTTCTTGTTATTTTAAAATTCACTATGCATTTTTAAGGGCACCCAGCACTCTGAGATTTTAAGAGAAGCTTTAAAAGAGTTTTAGGGTATCTGTAAAAAATTCATAGGTCAGCAATTATAACGCTACCAATTTAATTTAAGGGTGTACATCCACTGATGTTAAAAATAGAAATTTTCTTGTTATTTTAAAATTCACTATGCATTTTTAAGGGCACCCAGCACTCAGAGATTTTAAGAGAAGCTTTAAAAGAGTTTTAGGTATCTGTAAAAATTCATAGGTCAGCAATTAAACGCTACCAATTTAATTTAAGGGGTGTACATCCACTGATGTTAAAAATAGAAATTTTCTTGTTATTTTAAAATTCACTATGCATTTTTAAGGGCACCCAGCACTCAGGGATTTTAAGAGAAGCTGTAAAAGAGTTTTAGGTATCTGTAAAAAATTCATAGGTCAGCAATTATAAACGCTACCAATTTAATTTAAGGGTGTACATCCACTGATGTTAAAATAGAAATTTTCTTGTTATTTTAAAATTCACGATGCATTTTTAAGGGCACCAGCACTCGGGGACTTTTAAGAGAAGCTTTAAAAAAGTTTTAGGTATCTGTAAAAAATTCATAGGTCAGCAATTATAACGCTACCAATTTAATTTAAGGGTGTACATCCACTGATGTTAAAAATAGAAATTTTCTTGTTATTTTAAAATTCACTATGCATTTTTAAGGGCACCCCAGCACTCAGAGGATTTTAAGAGAAGCTTTTAAAGAGTTTTAGGTATCTGTAAAAATTCATAGGTCAGCAATTATAACGCTACACAATTTAATTTAAGGGTGTACATCCACTGATGTTAAAAATAGAAATTTTCTTGTTATTTTAAAATTCACGATGCATTTTTAAGGGCACCCAGCACTCGGGGATTTTAAGAGAAGGCTTTAAAAAAGTTTTAGGTATCTGTAAAAAATTCATAGGCCAGCAATTATAACGCTACCATTTAATTTAAGGGTATAACATCCACTGATGTTAAATATAGAAATTGTGTTGTTATTTTAAAATTCACTATGCATTTTTAAGCGCACCAGCCACTCAGAGATTTTAAGAGAAGCTTTAAAAGAGTTTTAGGTATCTGTAAAAAATTCATAGGTCAGCAATTATAACGCTACCAATTTAATTTATGGGTGTACATCCACTGATGTTAAAAATAGAAATTTTCTTGTTATTTTAAAATTCACTATACATTTTTAAGGGCACCCAGCACTCAGGGATTTTTGAGAGAAGCTTTAAAAGAGTTTTAGGTATCTGTAAAAAATTCATAGGTCAGCAATTATAACGCTACCAATTTAATTTAAGGGTGTACATCCACTGATGTTAAAAATAGAAATTTTCTTGCTATTTTAAAATTCACTATGCATTTTTAAGGGCACCCAGCACTCTGGAATTTTAAGAGAAGCTTTAAAAGTGTTTTAGGTATCTGTGAAAAATTCATAGGTCAGCAATTATAACGCTACCAATTTAATTTATGGGTGTACATCCACTGATGTTAAAAATAGAAATTTTCTTGTTATTTTAAAATTCACTATACATTTTTAAGGGCACCCAGCACTCAGGGATTTTGAGAGAAGCTTTAAAAGAGTTTTAGGTATCTGTAAAAAATTCATAGGTCAGCAATTATAACGCTACCAATTTAATTTAAGGGTGTACATCCACTGATGTTAAAAATAGAAATTTTCTTGCTATTTTAAAATTCACTATGCATTTTTAAGGGCACCCCAGCACTCTGGAATTTTAAGAGAAGCTTTAAAAGTGTTTTAGGTATCTGTGAAAAATTCATAGGTCAGCAATTATAACGCTACCAATTTAATTTAAGGGGTGTACATCCACTGATGTTAAAAATAGAAATTTTCTTGTTATTTTAAAATTCACTATACATTTTTAAGGGCACCCAGCACTCTGGAATTTTAAGAGAAGCTTTAAAAGTGTTTTAGGTATCTGTGAAAAATTCACTGATCAACAATTATAACGCTAACAAATTATTTTAAGGGTGTACATCCACTGACGTTAAAAAAAGAAATGTTCTTGTTATTTTAAAATTTACTATGCATTTTTAAGGGCACCCAGCACTCAGGGATTTGAAAAGAAGCTTGAAAAGAGTTTTAGGTATCTGTAAAAAATTCATAGATCAACAATTATAACGCTAAAAATTTAATTTAAGGGTGTACATCCACTGATGTTAAAAATAGAAATTTTCTTGTTATTTTAAAATTCACTATGCATTTTTAAGGGCACCCAGCACTCAGGGATTTTAAGAGAAGCTTTAAAAGAGTTTTAGGTATCTGTAAAAAATTCATAGGCAAGCAATTATAACGCTACCAATTTAATTTAAGGGTGTACATCCACTGATGTTAAAAATAGAAATTTTCTTGTTATTTTAAAATTCACTATGCATTTTTAAGGGCACCCAGCACTCAGGGATTTTAAGAGAAGCTTTAAAAGAGTTTTAGGTATCTGTAAAAAATTCATAGGCCAGCAATTATAACGCTACCAATTTAATTTAAGGGTATACATCCACTGATGTTAAATATAGAAATTGTGTTGTTATTTTAAAATTCACTATGCATTTTTAAGCGCACCCAGCACTCAGAGATTTTAAGAGAAGCTTTAAAAGAGTTTTAGGTATCTGTAAAAAATTCATAGGTCAGCAATTATAACGCTACCAATTTAATTTATGGGTGTACATCCACTGATGTTAAAAATAGAAATTTTCTTGTTATTTTAAAATTCACTATACATTTTTAAGGGCACCCAGCACTCAGGGATTTTGAGAGAAGCTTTAAAAGAGTTTTAGGTATCTGTAAAAAATTCATAGGTCAGCAATTATAACGCTACCAATTTAATTTAAGGGTGTACATCCACTGATGTTAAAAATAGAAATTTTCTTGTTATTTTAAAATTCACTATGCATTTTTAAGCGCACCCAGCACTCAGAGATTTTAAGAGAAGCTTTAAAAGAGTTTTAGGTATCTGTAAAAAATTCATAGGTCAGCAATTATAACGCTACCAATTTAATTTATGGGTGTACATCCACTGATGTTAAAAATAGAAATTTTCTTGTTATTTTAAAATTCACTATACATTTTTAAGGGCACCCAGCACTCAGGGATTTTGAGAGAAGCTTTAAAAAGAGTTTTAGGTATCTGTAAAAAATTCATAGGTCAGCAATTATAACGCTACCAATTTAATTTATGGGTGTACATCCACTGATGTTAAAAATAGAAATTTTCTTGTTATTTTAAAATTCACTATACATTTTTAAGGGCACCCAGCACTCAGGGATTTTGAGAGAAGCTTTAAAAGAGTTTTAGGTATCTGTAAAAAATTCATAGGTCAGCAATTATAACGCTACCAATTTAATTTAAGGGTGTACATCCACTGATGTTAAAAATAGAAATTTTCTTGCTATTTCAAAATTCACTATGCATTTTTAAGGGCACCCAGCACTCAGGGATTTTGAGAGAAGCTTTAAAAGAGTTTTAGGTATCTGTAAAAAAATTCATAGGTCAGCAATTATAACGCTACCAATTTAATTTATGGGTGTACATCCACTGATGTTAAAAATAGAAATTTTCTTGTTATTTTAAAATTCACTATGCATTTTTAAGGGCACCCAGCACTCAGGGATTTTGAGAGAAGCTTTAAAAGAGTTTTAGGTATCTGTAAAAAATTCATAGGTCAGCAATTATAACGCTACCAATTTAATTTAAGGGTGTACATCCACTGATGTTAAAAATAGAAATTTTCTTGCTATTTTAAAATTCACTATGCATTTTTAAGGGCACCCAGCACTCTGGAATTTTAAGAGAAGCTTTAAAAGTGTTTTAGGTATCTGTGAAAAATTCATAGGTCAGCAATTATAACGCTACCAATTTAATTTATGGGTGTACATCCACTGATGTTAAAAATAGAAATTTTCTTGTTATTTTAAAATTCACTATACATTTTTAAGGGCACCCAGCACTCAGGGATTTTGAGAGAAGCTTTAAAAGAGTTTTAGGTATCTGTAAAAAATTCATAGGTCAGCAATTATAACGCTACCAATTTAATTTAAGGGTGTACATCCACTGATGTTAAAAATAGAAATTTTCTTGTTATTTTAAAATTCACTATGCATTTTTAAGCGCACCCAGCACTCAGAGATTTTAAGAGAAGCTTTAAAAGAGTTTTAGGTATCTGTAAAAAATTCATAGGTTAGCAATTATAACGCTACCAATTTAATTTATGGGTGTACATCCACTGATGTTAAAAATAGAAATTTTCTTGTTATTTTAAAATTCACTATACATTTTTAAGGGCACCCAGCACTCAGGGATTTTGAGAGAAGCTTTAAAAGAGTTTTAGGTATCTGTAAAAAATTCATAGGTCAGCAATTATAACGCTACCAATTTAATTTATGGGTGTACATCCACTGATGTTAAAAATAGAAATTTTCTTGTTATTTTAAAATTCACTATACATTTTTAAGGGCACCCAGCACTCAGGAATTTTGAGAGAAGCTTTAAAAGAGTTTTAGGTATCTGTAAAAAATTCATAGGTCAGCAATTATAACGCTACCAATTTAATTTAAGGGTGTACATCCACTGATGTTAAAAATAGAAATTTTCTTGCTATTTCAAAATTCACTATGCATTTTTAAGGGCACCCAGCACTCAGGGATTTTGAGAGAAGCTTTAAAAGAGTTTTAGGTATCTGTAAAAAATTCATAGGTCAGCAATTATAACGCTACCAATTTAATTTATGGGTGTACATCCACTGATGTTAAAAATAGAAATTTTCTTGTTATTTTAAAATTCACTATACATTTTTAAGGGCACCCAGCACTCAGGGATTTTGAGAGAAGCTTTAAAAGAGTTTTAGGTATCTGTAAAAAATTCATAGGTCAGCAATTATAACGCTACCAATTTAATTTAAGGGTGTACATCCACTGATGTTAAAAATAGAAATTTTCTTGCTATTTTAAAATTCACTATGCATTTTTAAGGGCACCCAGCACTCTGGAATTTTAAGAGAAGCTTTAAAAGTGTTTTAGGTATCTGTGAAAAATTCACTGATCAACAATTATAACGCTAATAAATTATTTTAAGGGTGTACATCCACTGACGTTAAAAAAAGAAATGTTCTTGTTATTTTAAAATTTACTATGCATTTTTAAGGGCACCCAGCACTCAGGGATTTGAAAAGAAGCTTTAAAAGAGTTTTAGGTATCTGTAAAAAATTCATAGATCAACAATTATAACGCTAAAAATTTAATTTAAGGGTGTACATCCACTGATGTTAAAAATAGAAATTTTCTTGTTATTTTAAAATTCACTATGCATTTTTAAGGGCACCCAGCACTCAGGGATTTGAAAAGAAGCTTTAAAAGAGTTTTAGGTATCTGTAAAAAATTCATAGATCAACAATTATAACGCTAAAAATTTAATTTAAGGGTGTACATCCACTGATGTTAAAAATAGAAATTTTCTTGTTATTTTAAAATTCACTATGCATTTTTAAGGGCACCCAGCACTCAGGGATTTTAAGAGAAGCTTTAAAAGAGTTTTAGGTATCTGTAAAAAATTCATAGGTCAGCAATTATAACGCTACCAATTTAATTTAAGGGTGTACATCCACTGATGTTAAAAATAGGAATTTTCTTGTTATTTTAAAATTCACTATGCATTTTTAAGGGCACCCAGCACTCAGGGATTTTAAGAGAAGCTTTAAAAGAGTTTTAGGTATCTGTAAAAAATTCATAGGTCAGCAATTATAACGCTACCAATTTAATTTAAGGGTGTACATCCACTGATGTTAAAAACAGAAATTTTCTTGTTATTCTAAAATTCACCATGCATTTTTAAGGGCGCCCAGCACTCAGGGATTTTAAGAGAAGCTTTAAAAGAGTTTTAGGTATCTGTAAAAAATTCATAGGTCAACAATTATAACGCTAACAATTTAATTTAAGGGTGCACATCCACTGATGTTAAAAATAGAAATTTTCTTGTTATTCTAAAATTCACCATGCATTTTTAAGGGCACCCAGCACTCAGGGATTTTGAGAGAAGCTTTAAAAGAGTTTTAGGTATCTGTAAAAAATTCATAGATCAACAATTATAACGCTAACAATTTATTTTAAGGGTGTACATCCACTGATATTAAAAACAGAAATTTTCTTGTTAATTTAAAAATTGTCTATGCATGTTTAAGGGCACCCAGCACTCAGGGATTTTAAGAGAAGCTTTAAAAGAGTTTTAGGTATTTGTAAAAAATTCATAGATCAATAATTAAAACGTTAACAATTTAATTTAAAGGTGTACATCCACTTATGTTAAAAATAGAAATTTTCTTGTTGATTTAAAAAATCACTATGGATTTTTAAGGGCACCCAACACTCGGGGATTTTAACAGAAACTTTAAAAGAGTTTTAGGTATCTATAAAAACTTCATAGATCTACAGTTATAGCGCTAACAATTTAATTTAAGGGTGTACATTCACTTATGTTAAAAATAGAAACTCCTCGCTTCCTAAACAGAACTTGGTTAGCCTTGTTGATCCAGACGCGACGCTGTTTTGAACAAAGTTAATCGAATTGGTAAAGTGACGGCAATTTAATATTTAGCATTCGAAAAAGCATGAACAAGACATTACGCGCTTCTTTATGATATTTTAGCAGTTCTGAAACTTGGACTATCAAACAGTGGTGAATACCGGGGCTTAAAAAGGTGCAACGTCTGATAAGGCTTCATAAAGTATGCGTAATCATTGCGTTCATACGATTAACAAGGCGGGGAATTAAATAAGCACTTGTCTCCAATAAAAAAAAAGGATTTAAACAAAATATCGTGATTGATTGTTTTACAAACCATCAATCAAACACACTTTTCCTGCAAAATACTGGCATTAAGAGAATTTCAATTTGTAGAGATTGAACATTCCATATTCTTGGGAGTGGCAGACACATTATCTGCTGTGCGAGCAAAAATGTGTCTTCTCCCTACCACAAATACTAGTAAAAAAGTACAGGTTGGTTGAAAAGTTTTGAAAACGACACCTATTAACCAGTACAGGAATCAAAATTTGTACGCCATTTTAATATTTCATCTTCTATACGAACATACAAAAGCTTATTTCTATTTGTCAATTCATTCTTTGTTTACAAGGCATTTGAAGTTGACGTGTCAGTGAATTTTTATACAATGGATAAAACCGAATATCGTGCAGTGATAAAATTCTTTGTTTTGGAAGGTTTATCAGCAACAGAAATTCATATAAAAATGGTGAAAGTGTTAAATGGAATCTGCTCCTTCACTTCCAAATGTACATCGGTGGGTTTTAGAGTTTAAACGTGGTCTTACAAGCGCTGAAGATGAACCACGTAGTGGACGTCCAACAAGTGCAACAACACCAGAAATCATTGAGCAAGTCTATGATATTGTTTGTAAAGATCCAAGTGCGACTAAGCGTGAAATTGCTGATGCTATAGGCATCTCGGCCAACGAGTACAATACATTATACACGAAGAATTACGTATGAAAAAGCTATTCGGAAAGTGCCGCATTCGTTAACAATTCAACAAAAACTGAATCGAAAACAAATTTGTAAGCGTAATTTGGAGCGTTTTAAGCAGAATAAAACCGATTTTGTGCATCGTTTTGTAACTGTGGATGAGACTTGGATTTACCATTATGATACTAAACTGAAACAACAACGTTTACAGTGGACTGTTCACCTTCAAAACAGGTCAAGTCAGAACGATCGGCAAAAAAGGTTATGGCCTCAGTTTTTTGGGATTCAAAAGGGATTTTGTTGATTGATTATCTTGAAAAAGGGAAAACAATTAACTCAGACCATCGAAAACATATACGCAAACAATAAAGTTCAGATTCGCACTAACGGTAAATTATCTACACCCATACCAGTCAACAGCGGCAACCTCAAAAGAACCCCTCCGATGCAAACTAGAACTAGACGGTCGAATAATACAACAAGAAATGAGTTTCAAATATCTAGGAATCGACATAACTAGTTATGTCAACATCGAAGATGAAGTAAGAGGGCAGGTGGCCAAAGCAAACAAAGTGGCGGGTTGCCTCAACGACGTGATCTGGCGAAACAAACACTTACAACAAGAAACAAAGGTTCGGATCTACAAAACCACAATTAGACCTATTATGACATACACCTCAGAAACACGGCCAGAGACGACAAAAACCAAACAACTATTGGAGACTGCAGAAATGAGAATACTTCGACGAATAACAGGAAAAACGCTACTAGACAGAGAAAGAAGCGATAACATCAGGCAATCATGCAACACAAACTACATTAATGAGTGGGTCCTACAACGTAAGACACAATGGAACAAACACATAAGCCGAATGACAGAGGATAGACTGGTAAGGATCGCACGAGATAAATCGCCTAGTGGTACACGCAGTAGAGGTCGACCGCGGAAAAGGTGGAGCGATAATTTAAGTCCAGAATGAGGAAAATCGAAGAAGGAACAGGTCAGGGACCTATTATAAAAGGTAGAAGAAGAAGAATTAAGTCAGAATATTATTGCATTCTTTTGGACCAGTTGGATAAAAAAGTTCGTGAAAAAAGACCCGGCTTACAGAAGAAAAAAAATCATTTTTCATCAAGACAATGTACGTCCTTACACAAGTGGTTTGACGATGGCTAAATTGAAAGAATTAAAGTACGAATTGCTTGAACACCCACCGTGTTCACCAGATTTGACTCCCTCCGACTACCACCTCTTCAGGAATTTGAAACAATTCCTTCGTGGAAAGCGTTTTTCGTCGAATGAAGAAGCTATTGCAGCCGTGAAACATAATTTTGCAGAGCCTCCGGAAAATCATTACAAAGATGGCATAAAATTATTGGAGGATCGTTGGAATAACTGTGTTGAAGTTGAAGGAGATTATCTTGAATAAAAAAACAATTTCATTAAAAAACACACATTCTTTCATTTTCGCTTTCAAAACTTTTCAATCAACCTGTAAGAAAGAGTCAAATATCACATCACTACATAGTATAAAACAAAGTCGCTTTCTCTGTCCCTATGTCCCTTTGTATGCTTAAATCTTTAAAACTACGCACCGGATTTTGATGCGGTTTTTTTCAATAGATAGAGTGATTCAAGAGGAAGGTTTATATGTATAATAACATCCATTAAATAGTGGAGAAATACTGTTATTTTTGAGGTTTCTAATGTGATGTCGTTAATTATCATATTTTTTTCCGCTTACATTGCAAACGCAGGCTGAACCCTACGAGATTTATCAAAATAATGTACTAATTATTTGTACACATTGAAAAGGTCTACAGAAAACTCCGCGACGGTATATGTCTATCTCTCATGGATATCCCACAATAACATTTTTTTGTCATTTGCTTTTTACGACAAATAATGGCAAATTTTGAAGCGATTTTAACCAATACAGCATTAATCCTTATCCAATTAAATAGCTTAAATACATTGTTGATTTAATATAGATCTATATGGTCCTTTACAGCACAAGATTTAAATGAATATTTTCGAAGATATTACAGATTTAAAATTGCGGGAAGTAGCGCTTGCGGCGGTACTGGCCGACCGGGGCGGCGGCAGCGTGCCTATAAATAGCGCGTCGGAGGCCGATGTAATAATTGTTGTAAAAATAAAATAAATAGTCACAGTTTTTCTGTAGTGTATTTAGTATCAGCATTGCACCCGTGCGAAGCCGGGGCGGGTCGCTAGTACAATATAAGATACAAGATTTCTAATTAACCTGGCGTAAAAATTTTCCCGCAAAATAAATATACAATTTTGGTTTCCACTAATCGATAAAGGAAGTCCCAATCTATTCCTTGTCTACCTTACGTAAAAAAAAAGAGAAATCTAATATGATATATAATAACTGTCTCAGGACCCCTGGTTTTACCAGGAAACGCGGACAGGGAATTTATCTTGTGCCGAAAACATATTAAAAAAGGAAATTAAAATCCAACCAAAATTTTATAAGGTTTTTTCCTTGTTTTTGTAAAAGGTGTCGTAACAAGAACTCCAATTATAAATAAATTAAAAAGCAGGTTATTTTAATGATTTTTTTTAGATATTTTTACTGATATATACAGAGTAACAATAAAGTGTCAGTTAAATGGCAGATAAGAAGGCATCTGGGGTCCAGGGCTACAACTATGATTACGTTATATATTCTGAGTGTTACACTGTAACAGGATTAGGTTGATTTTGATTTTTTTAAATCAAAAATAATTAATTTAATTTAAAAAATCATGATTCCACATAAAAACTCACAGGGAGCAAGTCAATAAGATTTAATCATATTTATAAAATGTATTTTATTTTCGAGTATAAATACGGGTACGTAAATAATTAAGTCAAAATTATTCTAATATTTTTATTTTTAATATTTATATATTCATATTACTAAACTGAACAGTTCAGCCAAATTGTTAACCAAAATACTATCACAACGGATCGTAGACAAGTTAGGGGCGTGCGAAGAACAGCAGGGCTTCCGGAATAACCGCTCTACTATCGACGGTATATTTATTATCAGACAGCTGGTTGAAAAATCTATCGAATACGATAAACCGCTGTTCATTTGTTTTGTGGACTTTACACAAGCGTTCGACCGAGTCAAACTGGAACACATAACAGAACTACTGCGAAGAAAACAAGTAGACGAAGCAATCATACGCACAATATACGAACTGAATTCCAAAAACACCATGGTAATTAAAACAAATAACACTCTAACAGAGGAAATCCCACTATCCATAGGGTGATAGCCCAAGTCCAACACTTTTCAATGTAATCATGGACGAAATCATTGATGAGGTAAAAAGCACAAATATTGGGTACCCAATGGGACACAACACCGTTCAGATTATATGCTTTGCAGACGATGTTGCCTTGACAGCAGATAGCGAGGGAAACTTTCAAAGAATGCTTTTCCATCTCAATCGAACAGCCAAACAGTATAATATGAAGATATCTGTGGAGAAAACCAAAGCAATGGTGATAGCAAAAGAACCGGTAAGATGCAAACTAATGGTTGATGACAAACATATCAAACAGGTTGGGAAGTTTAAATACTTGGGAGCACATAAAACAAGTAACAGGGCAGTAACGGAAGAAGTACGCACACAGGCCAACAAAGCGGCCATGATATCAGGCCAACTAAGAGACATAATCTGGAACAATAAACATATGACGGTTGAGAGCAAAGCAAGAATCTACAAGGTCTGTGTAAGACCGATACTGACCTACGGCGCAGAAACAAAGAATGAAACAACAAAGACAAAACAAATTATGAGAACCACAGAAATGAAAACGCTGAGAATGATCACGGGAACAAGTTTAAAAGATACAATAAGAAACGCAAAAATACGCGAGGACAGCGGAGTGGGGGATGTTGTGAAGTGAGTTCGAAACCGTCGTAGGCAGTGGAGAGATCACGTGGAACGAGTGGACAATGACAGACTAGCAAAAACCGTGATGAGAGGGAAACCAAACACCAAACGGCTGCCTGGACGGCCCCCCAAAAGATGGAGAGATAGTTGGATTTCGACGTCAAACGAGGAGCGATGAGGCATTGTGTAGATAACAAAACTTGGTTCTACCTAGAAGAAGAAGAAAAAGAAGAAGAAAAGAAAGCATACAAGATGCAGGTTACAGCTTCCCAACTATGAAAACAGAATTTTTTTATCGGCAAAAA
This sequence comes from Diaprepes abbreviatus, assembly GCA_034092305.1. Classification (NCBI taxonomy): domain Eukaryota; kingdom Metazoa; phylum Arthropoda; class Insecta; order Coleoptera; family Curculionidae; genus Diaprepes; species Diaprepes abbreviatus. The sequence continues at coordinate 16,382 of JASJET010000247.1, forward strand.
CAAAAAATGTATTTAATTTGTTTACAAGGCAAAAATGATAATGGTTTTCTAATGAAGTGTAAACAAATTTAAAATTAATTTTCCTCAATTTCATGTAATACTTCTCACAGAAGAAGAGTTCCTCTTCCATGAGATGTGCTCAGAATCGCTGTACCTTCATCGATGGACCTAGAATGTTATTGCAAAATTCCCTCGCCTGCGATAAACAAATTAAATTTTGCACAAACTATTTGATGAATCGATCTGAAATTTTTACCACATATTAAGCACTAAAAGAGCCAACTTTTTACGTAATAACAAAGTCGTAGATTGCATTTAGCAATAGTTATTGTTAATTGAATATTATAACAATTTTGACCTTGTTTTGTATTTTTCTCAGCAACAAATAAAAATATGAAGATCCGTAAAAAACAAATTTGTAGGTTTGTCAATTCTCTAGAAGATGGCTATACCATTTCGTCCAAAAGTGTTTTTGGTGGTAAGCAAAAAAGTGCAAAAAATGCATTTTTCTTCCTTTAACAGTTTACAAAAACACAAAATCTTGGACATAGTTTGGCGTCTAAAAAACAACATATTTTTTTTTTCGGTGCTGCTATTGTCCTCGTTTTTATTTTATTGAATTTAAACATTTCAACGAACCCCCATAAAAATTTGAATTTCGCGCAAAAAATTTTTGTAAAACATATCTTGTTGTAGGCAATCGAAAAAAACCTACAAAATGAAAAAAAAAGTTTCTACGATAATTAGAACCGAAGATGTCGTCAAAAGACAAAAAAAGACGTTTTATTTTTTTTTTGAGGTTATGTGATAAAAGTGGCTAAAAATATTTTTGTGTGGGTACTTTTTAATGTAGAACAACCGAGTGTTTTTTATTTTTTTATTACCGACGGGGCAGTTTCGACCCTCTTAATCGACTACACCCTTTAATTTTTATTTTTTACTTCAGCACAATTTTTATTTATTATTATATATAAAAACCAATGTCCATTAGGTAGGTATAAAATATTTTTGTAATTAAAAACCTAAACCTCTTTTTACTTATTATTTAGCATAAATAAATAATTGTATTGCAAACTGAGCCACATTCACGAACTTGAGATATAAAACTGGACTGCTCGTGTTCCATATCTCCCTTATAAAAAAAAATGACCCCACCTTGCTCCGTGCCATTTGGTGCAAATAATTGCTTTGGCAACAATGAATTCCCTAAGTTATTATGATATTGGTGAAAGTGTATTTTGACATGGACTGAATACTTTTCATTTTAACAAAAATTTATTTTTGATTTTGCTGTTTTATGGATTTTTTCACATTTTATGTAACGTTTTACTGAAAATTTCAAAGAGGAATGTGAACTTTAAGATTTTTTTTTGTATTTTAAAAAATGTGATTCTTCATCGTAAGACGTGCAAATACCTCATCTGGTAAATTGGAATTTATTTATTTGGTAAGTTATAAAGCATTCAATAATAATATATAAAATTTTACTTTAGAATCAAATTGTAAATCTAAGGGTAACAAGTTTATGGATATGATATATGATAATTTTTAATGCTATCAATATTTTAGTTTTCTAAGAGAAAAGAATCTTCAAATTCAAGAGCTGAAGCAAATTGGTCATGATCATAATTCTTTTATACATCAGATAAGTAACTCTGTTCAGAGCATTTTTCTGGAAATTGTTTTATACAAGAAGATGAGCAAAAAGTTTGTGTTGTGCTTCTTACAAATAAACTGCCTGAAAAAAACTACGAAGCACTGTTTGATGTAAACATCTTGAAGTAACTAAACTTGGACTTAATAACATACACTGGCTCTACAAAAAAAAGTGCTGAATTAGGTGTGCATTAACCAACAACAATATCGTTTTACCATAGAGTTAATGTTCCACTGACATATAAAGCTGAATATCGAAACTGGTATGGTGTTAAAATTTAAAATGATTATACGTTTAAAAACCAATATGCCATATTAAAATAGAAATAAATGATTGCATATAATATGAAATTTTTCAATATTATTAAGGATGTTTGGAAATTACATAAATTTTACTTTTATGTATTAGTTTTGTCTAAAAATAAAGTAATAACATTTAGTTTGAATATGTTATTAATTAATAAAACAAAAATTCTTGATTTTAGCTCGGATAGGAAATTTGTGTCATGAAAACCCTTTGTCAAAGTAGTGAGAAGATTGATTACCATTTCAAAAATTCAACTCTAAGAAAGGTCAATTCCAGATCCTCAAACAGTTAAGTAAATGGAAAGTTTGAAGAAGTGTAAAAATTAAAAGTTGCTAGTAAATCTTTATGTATATATTTAGAATAAAAATGATTGTATTAATGTAAGAATTCTCTTTATTTACAAGCTTCTTTATATTTAAAGTGTCTTAATAAATATTGTTTTGTTTACAATTCAATATAAACTGCTTTAACACTATCCCCTTTAGAGTTTAATTTTTTTTTTATAAAAATGGTTTAGTACATAATGTTACTTTACTTCATTTAAATTAAAGCTCCATTTTTATGAAGGAAATGTCAACATTATTATGAATGTTGTTAACCCTATATAAATACCTAACATATCAGTTACCTAAAAGCATCGAGGAGAAAATAATTTTAACAAAGACCTAATCGAAGCTATTTTTAAATGATGAAACTATCTTACTTTGCAATAGATTATGTGGACATTTCGATACCTTACATTAAACAATATACTATATTAATTCATGATATAAAATTTTTAAAAATAAATGCCTTAATACTGGTTTTCGTTAACTTCTTCTACTCTACTTCCGAATAAAGATGTTTCTAAAAGAGATATTTCAAAAAAAAAATTAGTCTTGATTTGTTTTTGGCGCATATTTCACATTTTATCTGTTTTACTAAATAACAGTTTTATTGTAAAAAATAAAATATGTAAACAGTCATAGAAAAAGCATTTTCATTTATTTATAACAACTGACATTTCATGCTTGTTATCTAAAAATAATAAAATTGTTACATATTTACGCTGTTCCAAAGAAGATAAAAAAATTGGCTTTATTGGAGTTGCTTTAAACAGAAAAATTATAATTTTGAGGAAACTAAAAGTAGAAATTCAAGTTAAATATTGTTTTACAGAAACAATTATCCTGGGTTGCGATTCTATAAGAATAAAGGGAAAGACGATGTCATAATAAGGATGTTCTATCTTTGTTCAGTCTGTATTAACACATAAGTATATCACTGTCCTAAAAGAGATAAGGAAAGAGAAGGTTAAAAAATATGCTTACAGAATCGGAGCTCTGGTCTTTTTTATTGAATATACTCGATTAACGTGTCAAGTAAAACAAGGAAGAGCGATTTATTGTTTTAGATATAGTATAGAAAGAGATAGTTATTGTCTAAACCTGTTAGTTAGAATAATAGAATTGACATTCATTCACGCCAATGTAAGGAACTATTAGGGAATTCAATGTTGCCATACAAATCATTGCACCGAATGGCGACCAATAAGGGGGGGTCAAAAATTATTTTCATGGGCAGTCCAGTTTTATATCTCAAGTTCGTGGCCACATTTCACTTTTTCATTCGCCAAATAAAAAATTAAGTTATATTTTCCTTTTTTGGGGCTTGTCACAACTTGTTTTTAGGGATTTAACGACTCTCACGGTCAATAAATTCTTCTCAGAATTGCCATACTTATTTGTCTATAAATTGTTAAGGGGTAATAATTCGTGTTCAATTTTTTACGTCACAGGTTGCATTCTGATTCAACAAAATGGTGTCGTTTTTATTCAAATAACTGAAGGACACTGTAATAAAATAAATGTATATATAGATACCTGGTAATAGTAGTATTCCTGCTGAAGATTTAGGCTATTAAAGGCACTGGCTAAGGGCATATTATTATTTACACTATACATTAAAAAGGTTTTACTCGTCGAATGGAACGTGATATTGAAAGATGCACACACCAAAAAAGTCGCAAAATTATAAAACACAAACAACAGGACGCTGTTAAGTTAACACGACTGTTTCTTTTTGCACATTGTTAACACTGAAATTATATTAGAATTAATACTTTAACTAAAAAAATTTTATGGCTTTCTTTTCTAGAAAAGCGGAAAAAATTGGCTTGTACAGGAGTGTTCAATTTTCGATTGTGTTACGGGTTATCTCCGTTATTAATTAAAATAGAAGGATAATATATATATATATATATATATATATATATATATATATATATATATATATATATATATATATATATACAGGGTGATTCAAAAATCGATCACGAAGCTTAAGGGGGTGATTCTACTTGACAAAATAAGGGTAGAGCTTCATATAATTTTTTTTCAAAATGTCATTCGTTTTCGAGTTACAAGCCGTCCAAGTTCAAGTTTTTATTTTTTGTTTTTTGAATTACTCGCTTACAGGAAAACCGATTTGACTAATATTTGAAAGATAGGCTAAGTCTTCTGCGCTTCATCATTTTAGTAACAATTCACATTGATTGTTTGCCGCTAGAGGGCACTTTACCTACATTGAAAATTGTTTTTTTGTCATAATTTTTTAGTGTTGACAGCTACAGTAGTTTTTGGCATAATTTCTGAAAGACTGATGCCAGGCCTTTAAAAAAGGTGCTCTTTATTTACATCGCTAAACTCAACGGTTTAGACGTAAATCACCCTTAAAAATTAAGTGGTAAATTTACTTTTCTCATTTCATTACCACCAGCTACCAGGTAAATAGCTATCAAAGTATACTAGAGCTGTCAGTTTAACATCAAATAAATTCGCTTTTTAAACTATTTAATTTATAATCTTAAAATAACTAATAATGGCTAATCAGTAAATATTCATATTATGGATTATTGCGATATACATTTAATTGATAAAAATTAATGAAACAGTACTAAACAAACTAAAAAAGATTCTCAAAATGTCCCCCATTTTCTTCCATACATTTCCTAACACTCTTCAAAAAATGTCGCCTAACTCGATAAAAAATTTCTGGTGTTTCTTTAATAATTTGGCACTTTTCGATTATCCTGAAGCGAAGATCCTCGACGTTGATTACTGAAATATAGTACACCAATTGTTTCAAATGACCCCAAAAGAAAAAATCCATAGGATTAAGGTCTGCTGACCTCGCTGCCCATGCCAATGGTCCACTTCGTCCTATCCATCGCTCAGGATACGTTGCATTCAAATACTGTCGGACACGTATACTAAAGTGAGGCGGAGCTCCGTCTTGGAGGATCCACATGTTGGCCCTTACTTCCAATGGCACATCTTCCAGATACAATGGGAGACGATTTTGGATAAAATCTAAGTATACGTCACCAGTTAATGGGCCATCAAAGAAATGAGGGCCAATAAGGTAATCTCCTATTATCCCTGCCCACACATTTAGTGAAAATCTACGCTGATGTTTCGTTTCTACCACATTGTTTGGGTTCTCGTAAACTTATGTGTGGATGTTGTGTAGATTTGTTATGCCATCACGAGTAAAACCAGCTTCGTCAGGGAATAATATGACGCCAATTAATCGATTATCGTGTTCATACTTAGCTAGGATCTGATTGCACATTTCCAACCGTCTCGGCCGATCATCGTCATAAAGAGCCTGCACCTTTTTTGAATGAAACGGGTAGAGTTGTTCTTCTCTTAGTATCCTCCATGAACTAGCCTGACAGAGCCGCACTTCATTCCCAATTTTTCTAGTACTAATACCTGGATTATCTTCAATAATTTCAAGCACTCTTTCTTCTTGTTGCACGTTTCTAGCAGTTCTAGGTCTTCCCCTATTTCCATTATAACTTTTAAAGGAACCACATTCCGCAAGCCTCCTGTGCACACTGGAAAATGTTTGAGCATGAGGGATATTTCTTTCCGGATAACTCTCCATATAATATCTTCTTGCCAACTCTGCATTACCATTTGCTTTTCCATAACAAAAATGGATATCACAATATTCGATATTTGAATATTGGTGATTAGCCATTATTAGTTATTTTAAGATTATAAATTAAATAGTTTAAAAAGCGAATTTATTTGATGTTAAACTGACAGCTCTAGTATACTTTGATAGCTATTTACCTGGTAGCTGGTGGTAATGAAATGAGAAAAGTAAATTTACCACTTAATTTTTAAGGGTGATTTACGTCTAAACCGTTGGGTTTAGCGATGTAAATAAAGAGCACCTTTTTTAAAGGCCTGGCATCAGTCTTTCAGAAATTATGCCAAAAACTACTGTAGCTGTCAACACTAAAAAATTATGACAAAAAAACAATCAATGTGAATTGTTACTAAAATGATGAAGCGCAGAAGACTTAGCCTATCTTTCAAATATTAGTCAAATCGGTTTTCCTGTAAGCGAGTAATTCAAAAAACAAAAAATAAAAACTTGAACTTGGACGGCTTGTAACTCGAAAACGAATGACATTTTGAAAAAAAATTATATGAAGCTCTACCCTTATTTTGTCAAGTAGAATCACCCCCTTAAGTTTCGTGATCGATTTTTGAATCACCCTGTATATATATATATATATATATATATATATATATATATATATATATATAATATATATATATATATATATATATATATGTAATCGAAGGTTTTCGGGCATCCCGTGTATGTGCTGAGTCCCTCTCAGGACTGTAAGGCAGCTGACGTTTCGGTGAAATCTCATTCACCATTTTCAAAGCTCACTATATGGCGTCTACGAGCGAACTCGCTTTCACCGAAACGTCAGCTGCCTTACAGTCCTGAGAGGGACTCAGCACATACACGGGATGCCCGAAAACCTTTGATTACATATATATATATATATATATATATATATATATATATATATATATATATATATATAATATGATGCCTGTAATGGAATTTTCATAAACCTTTTCGTTATGGAAATACAGAGCGATTTTGAAAATTATGCATTTTGGGGCAACCCTCGTATCTCGCTTGTCCTGCAAATTATCGCGAAGTTAAAAAATGAACTATTGAAGTTTTTCAAGTAGAGTCCAGTGACGGAGTCTGTTTTTTGTTATAGGTTCAACTAGTTCGGAGAAATAAATGAAATTTGCTTTTTTTACATGGGACACCCTATATATTTTTAAATAATGTGATTTAGTTCATTACAAGCTTTTAAAAAATATATAACACTCTATTTACAAAATATAAACAGATAAAATCATTCTGAAACAGCCATTATATGGTCTGACGACTTATTTTACAAAATACTAGGTTTTAGTCTCGAGAAAATCAAAATGTAATTTTTCCACGGGAACGGCAAGACAGGTTTGGCTTCAGCGTTTCATGTTTTAAACTTGAGACAAAATATATATATATATATATATATATATATATATATATATATATATATATATATTTAAATTTTTGTGTCAAAAGTGACGTTTGCAGATCAAAACCAAACTATAAATTTTTCCTATAAGGAAGTCTTTATTATTTAATTTGGGTTAGTTTTATTGTAGACGAAGTTCGACTTTAGTAGTGTTTTTACGATATTTTGAAAATTATTAGTACAGAGTCGTCAAAAAAGAAGAATAAAAATTATATTTAGAAAATCGTCAAAAGTCAATTTTTTCAAATAGAAAGCCCCTATGTTTATAATTTTTATCATATTAAGCATTAAAAAAAAGGGTAAGTTTGTATAAGGTTGTCTATTAAAAAAATTTGTAGTTTTCAAAATATTGGCAATTCAACATTTTTCAATTGTAAAAATGCTATAGGGCTTTTAAGTTTTGTTATTGGTTGGCCATGACGGCGAGGCGTGGCGAAAGTAAAACAATCGAACCCTACAGAATTGTCACTATTTCTTGCCATTTGACATTCATTAGTATTAATCATGCCAAGAGATTAAATTGCACGAAGATTATTTAAACTTATTTATTATTTATGGTGAATGTGATGGAGTTATTTCAAGAACATGCAAAACATTCGCGATCCGATATCCGAAGAAACAGAAACCAACACTACCAACTGTTAAAAAGATTATAAAAACTTCAAGAACTCTGAATCTATAAAAGCTAAAAGAAATAGAAATAAACCAGTTTTTAATAAAATAAAGTTACAAACATTATTTGAGTAAACGTTCAAATTGATGCCCTTGAACTTCCAAACATTTTTCGCACCTAAGTAGGAACTCTTCATGGATGGCACTTCTTATGGAGTGAAGATTAAGTTCTTCAAATGCTATTCTGACACACTGCAAGCAATCTTCCATAGTGGTTAATGCGGTGTTGTATACTTTATTTTGATTGTCCCCCAAATAAAAAATCAAGTACTGTTAGGTCGGGGGAGCGAGATGGCCAATGATGTGACCCATTCTTGGCTATCCATTAATCATAAAACAAGATGATTGTTAACTAAATCTGCCAGCGGAAATTTTCAAAAATGGCTAACTTACCATTCAGATTATCTTGGTAGAATTCAGAATTCACAATACATGTTAAAGTGCCAACATTCTAGAAAATTTAATTCTCTAAATGGATGTACGTTTGAGTCGCTCCAAGAGTGGGAATTACGTCTATTAAACAATCCATTTTTTGTGAATTTGGCTTCGTCCGACCAAATAATATTATCCAAAAAACCAGCATTTTCTTGTGACCGAAGTAAAATAAATTGACAGAACTCTATTCTTCGTGGAAAATCAGTGCCTTTTAAATAATGTACTATGGAATATACATAGGGATGAAAATTGTGTTTCCATAAAATCCTTAAAACTGATGTTTGGGATAATCTATTTAGTTAGTTAGTTAATTTAAAGGTTAAAGACGCGTCAGTATCTCAGACCATTTAGCGCCTTCTGTAGAAATTGTTGGGATCATTTAAACTTTACTGTAAAGATCAGTATGCCTCAGGAAACAAAGTAAGCGTTTAGTCTTAGTTAGATCAAAAGACATAACTGTCGCAAAATTATTAGAGGTTAGATACCTCTCTCTAGCATTTCTGTATGAGAGACAGTCATATATATATATATATATATATATATATATATATATATGTATATATATATATATATATATATATATATATATATATATATGTATATATATATATATATGTATATATATATATATATATATATATATATATATATATATATATATATATATATATATATATATATACAGTGCCTTCATTTCAAAACGAACCATCCTTAATAACTTTGTTAAATAGAAAAATTTAAAAAAAAGAAAAAACACGTCAATTTAGATATACAGGGGGAAGTTTAATTTTGCATTTGTTAAAAGTCTGTCAATCACCTCCTCACCTCCAGCTAACCTCACTTTGATTTGTCAAATGGGAACCCCCACCTTGTGACACATCATTGTAAGCAGCATAAAATTGTCTATCCAACCGTATAAAAAAAATTAAATCGGTTGACGTACAAGCGAACAGTGTGCAAAAATGTCTTGTAATAATGCATAATATATCGGCCTCGAACTTTAGTATGTCAAATGATTACCCTATAGTGTGATACATCATTTTAAAGGGCATACTATCTCCTAGTTAGCCAATAAAAAAAAAACAAAATCTGTTGATGTACAAGCGAATAGTAAGAAAAGATGTGTGGTAATAATAGACACCTTATCACATTAAACTTTATTATGTCAAATGGCTACTTCATAGAGTAAAATATTATTTTAAATTTAAAATAAATATTTTTTTAAAATAATAAACAGTTAAAATATTTGCGAGAAAAATACTAAGCCTGTTTTAAAATTCATCGTAAAATTCATTGCAGTCTAATCAATCTAGTGTATTTATTTCAATGATATTTTTTGCGGTACCTGATAGGTACAAAAAATCACTGCAATAAATAAAATTTTTAAGATCTTTAAACACCAGTTGTTTATTATTGTTAAAATTGTCATTGTGACGCCTAGTTGAAACGTGAATATAAATGGTGTATACGCTAGCCGAAAGAATAGAAATAATTTTTCTCTATGGAGCTGAAGATCGGTGCGCTCGTAGAACCGCCAGAGCATTTAACGAGAGGCATCAAGACAAAAACGTGGGCCATAAATATGTACTCGAATTGGTACGAAAGTTTGAAGAAACGGGATCCGTTTGTAATAAAAAATATATTGAGAAAAGGGTTGTAGATGAAGCATGCCAAATCGAGGTACTAGGACAGTTTGCAATAGATCCAACTTTATCCATCTCAAAGGTCGCAGATTTAACCAACATTTCTGCTGGCTCTGTGCATAAAGTTTTAAAACAAAATAAGTTTTTTCCCTACAAAATTCAAATTCTTCAAGAACTCGGAGAAGACGATTTTGATAGGAGAATTCAATTTTGCGAATTAATGTGCCAACGAATTGACGAGGACCCCCATTTACCTAAGAATATCTGCTTTAGTGATGAATCAACTTTTTTTCTAAATGGACTGGTTAACAGACATAACTGCAGATACTGGGATAATGAAAATCCGCACCTTTTCCGAGAAGGGCATACTCAATATCCCGAAAAAATTAACGTGTGGGCAGGAATTTATGGCAATGAAATCATCGGGCCATTTTTTTTGGAAGATAATTTAACTGGGCAAATTTATTTAACCCTTTTAGAAAACACAATATACCCTGCCATTGTGCAATCTTTAGAAAATCAAGTGGATGAAAATGCTCTTATGGTACTAAATGAAAATAATTTGCATTTCCAGCAAGATGGAGCTCCCCCGCACTACGCTTTGGCAATTCGAGAGTGGCTTGATGAACATTTTCCAGGGACGTGGATTGGCAGACGTGGTGCAATTGAATGGCCAGCACGGTCTCCAGACCTAACCCCTCTAGACTTTTTTCTTTGGGGGTATTTAAAAAGCAAGGTTTATAAAACCCCACCTGAAAATATTGACGATTTAAAAGATCGAATTGTTCAGGAATGTAGAGGAATTAGCAGAGAAACCCTTGCCAATGTTCGTGGGGAATTTCAAAATAGGCTTTTTTATTGTCTCGCTAATAACGGCGCACATTTTGAACATTTAATAAAATAATTTTCTTCAACTGAATAAAACTGAATAAACTGCTTATATTTAACACACATTTTTGCATCCTAATTGCCTATAACGTCTATTAACTTAATTTTTTTTGACATCGTTGGATAGCAGATCGTACGTCCTTTAAAATGATGTATCACACTATAGGGTAATCATTTGACATACCATAGTTCGAGGCCGATATATTATGCATTATTACACGACATTTTTGCACACTATTCGCTTGTACGTCAACCGATTTAATTTTTTTTTATACGGTTGGATAGACAATTTTATGCTGCTTACAATGATGTGTCTCAAGGTGGGGGTTCCCATTTGACATATCAAAGTGAGGTTAGCTGGAGTTGAGGAGGTGATTGACAGACTTTTAACAAATGCAAAATTAAACTTCCCCCTGTATATCTAAATTGACGTGTTTTTTCTTTTTTTTTAAATTTTTCTATTTAAGAAAGTTATTAAGGATGGTTCGTTTTGAAATGAAGGCACTGTATATATATATAGATAGAGGGGAACGACAAGACGGACATTGAGGGGGTTCTCGTTTTTAAGAAGAAAGGAATGAGTCATTCTGCAGTGTTCAATGGCGATTCTCTTCCATACGACATTTTCCCTTCTGGACAGTTGGGGAAAGTGGTATGTCTCTGAGAAATTTCTTTTAATGTGGAAGAGTTTATTGGGGTTTTCTAGAGATTCTCAGCGAACCTGCACAATGTTGCGAATAATGTTATCGATGTGTCTATTGAATTCTTTGGGGTTGAGTAAAGAGAAGAAAGGGATGCCTTCAAGGATTGCAGATTTTGCTTGAGTGTCTGCCAATTCATTTCCTTCTATGCCGATGTGGCTCGGGGCCCACATGAAAGCTATGCACAGATTACGTTGGGATCCCATTTTAAGGAGGTCGAGAATTTTATTCATGAGAGGGTGGGATAATCCAGACTCTAATGCTACTTGCCTTGTAGATATTATCGGATATGCGGCGAAATATCCTAAAATTGTAGATTCAATATTTTCATTAACAACTGGTTTATTTCTATTTCGTTTTGCTTTTATAGATCCAAAGTTCATGAAATTCTCTATAATCCTTCTAACATCGGATCGCGAATGTATCGCATGTTCTTGAAATAACTCTATCACATTCTCCATAAATAATAAATAAGTTTAAATAATCTTTGTGTCAGTAATTTAATCGCCCCAGCATGATTATTATTAATGAATGTCAAATGGCAAGAAAGAGTGACAATTCTGTAGGGTTCAATTGTTTTATTTACGCCTCACCTCGCCGTTATGGCCAACTAATAACAAAACTTAAAAGCCGTATAGCATTTTTACAATAGAAAAATGTTGAATTGCCAATATCTTGAAAACAACAAATTTTTTTAATAGACAACCATATACAAAGTTCTCTTATTTTGAATGCTTAATACGATAAAATTATAAAAATAGGTAATTTCTATTTGAAAAAATTTTTCTACATATAATTTTTATTCTTCTTTTTTGACCACTCTGTACTAATAATTTAAAAAATATCATAAAATAGTACTAAAGTTGATCTTCGTCTACAAGAAAACTAACCCAAATTAAATAATAAAGACTTTCTTATAGAAAAAATTTATAGTTAAGTGTTGGTCCGCAAACGTCATTTTTGATATAAAAATTTAAATATGTCCAAAACGGTGAGACTTAAGTATAGAACATTATACATTAAATATGTCTAGAATTTTACGTAGAATTAAAAAATGCAATAATATATAGAGCGTTCCATTAACGAAGATAACCCGTAAAACCAACGAAAATTCGACACCCTGTACAGGGTGAGTCAACGATTGGATGAAGTAGGTTTGTGCCTTTTCGGTGAAATTAACAAAGAAACTATATTTATTGTTTGATACAATTTATTTTTACGCAGATTTTAAAAATATTTAGGACTCTACAGGGTGAGCCAAAAAACCAGGACAGCATAAAGTTGTATTTTTTTAAATAGAACACCCTATATACGAATCGTATTTTTGATTTAGCTTATAATTTTAAATCTTTTTTATTAAGGGTTTACTATAACAAAACTTTATAGTTTCTGAGATAATTAAGTTTAAAGAAAAAAAGTCACATTTTCAAGCATCAATTCAATCCTAAATAACGTTTTCAATTTTGTGACAAATATATTCAAATTTGGAATTTAGCAAGGCCAAGGACAAGTTAACATAATTTTTACCTAATATTTGCAATAAAAGCTACAGGGTGTTGAACACATCGGCTCAAATTTGAACAAGTTTAAATGAATAAATATCTTTTTTTTTTAAATGGTACACCCTGTATATTTTCATGTTATTTAATAGAGTAATAAAAACCCTAAAAGTTTTGTTCAATATATCCTATACCTATTTATAATAGTTTTTGAGATATTTCAGTTTTTCTTATTTTCCATACTTTTTTACAGAAATAGTCTTCATTATCATAGTAGCCATGGCAAAAACAATGTAAAAGAACATTTTTCTGTGTGTCAAATTTATAACCGCAATCGCTTCTTTTGGTTTTTATGTAGTGTAGTTTGGTTTTTTTTGCATTCATCTTATATTGTAAAATGAATTTTCCAAAGAATGAGTTAATAGATATGAGTTATACAATAGGGGAGGCTCAAAAAAATTGCCTTCTTGCTCAAAGAATTTACAAAATGAAGTATCCTGATCGACGCCAGCCTAATACCCATACTTTTCAAAACTTAATGCAAAGATTTGATTCTTCTGGTACTGTTGATTATCCAAAACATAAAATGGTCAAAAAACCAGTAACTAATGAAGAAAAAGAACTACAAGTATTGTTAAATGTTCAGGAAAATCCTTATATTGGTAGCCGTCAGTTAGCAGCATTATGTGAAACATCACAATCCACCGCTAATCGTACTACCAAGAAATATAGGTATCATCCATATCACATGGAATTACACCAAGAATTGCATGGACAGGATTTTGAAAGTCGTGTAAACTTTTGTCGTACAATAAATGCGGAGATTCAATTAAATCCAAATTTATTATGCAAGGTAATGTTTAGTGATGAAGCTACTTTTAGAAGTAACGGTGCCGTAAATAGACGCAACATGCATTATTATGCCACAGAAAACCCATTTTGGATTAGAGAGGTGCAACATCACAACCACTGGTCATTAAATGTTTGGTGTGGTATTCATCATAATCGAATTATTGGACCCCACTTTTTTAATGAACCACTAAATGGCCATAGTTACCTGAACTTTCTACAAGAAGAACTACCCCAACTGCTTCAAGGTCTCGATAGGGATGAGCTCGACAGTATGTGGTTCCAGCACGATGGCGCGCCTCCGCATTATCATCGTGAAGTTCGTGCTTTTTTGGACCAACGATATCCGCAAAAATGGATTGGACGTGGGGGTTTCATTGAGTGGCCACCAAGGTCTTGCGACATCACCCCATTAGATTTCTTCCTATGGGGTTATATTAAAAATAAGGTGTATGTTAATCCACCAACAACAGTGGAAGATATGCGAAACAGGATTAGGGATACCTGTAGAACAATAACGCCACTAATTTTGTCCAGGGTCCGAGAAAATCTGCAAAAAAGACTAAATTTGTGCATTGCACAAGAGGGTCGTTTATTCGAACACTTATTAAAAAGAAATAATTAATCTCGGTATTTAATAGGTAATTTTTTTGTTTCAATTTAGTATAAAAGTAAATATGTATTTGCCTTGTCGTTATTGTTGTGTTAATTTTTTCACATTATGTTTAATTAAACTATTGCCGTTGTAATATAACGAATAATGTATTTCATCATATTTAACCACAGTCTGTTTGTTTCTATAGTTTCTTTTTATTATTTTACATGGCTACTATGATAATGAAGACTATTTCTGTAAAAAAGTATGGAAAATAAGAAAAACTGAAATATCTCAAAAACTATTATTAATAGGTATAGGATATATTGAACAAAATTTTAGGGTTTTTATTACTCTATTAAATAACATTTAAACTTGTTCAAATTTGAGCCGATGTGTTCAACACCCTGTAGCTTTTATTGCAAATATTAGATAAAAATTATGTTAACTTGTCCTTGGCCTTGCTAAATTCCAAATTTGAATATATTTGTCACAAAATTGAAAACGTTATTTAGGATTGAATTGATGCTTGAAAATGTGACTTTTTTTCTTTAAACTTAATTATCTCAGAAACTATAAAGTTTTGTTATAGTAAACCCTTAATAAAAAAGATTTAAAATTATAAACTAAATCGAAAATACGATTCGTATATAGGGTGTTCTATTTAAAAAAATACAACTTTATGCTGTCCTAGTTTTTTGGCTCACCCTGTAGAGTCCTAAATATTTTTAAAATCTGCGTAAAAATAAACTGTATCAAACAATAAATATAGTTTCTTTGTTAATTTCACCGAAAAGGCACAAACCTACTTCATCCAATCGTTGACTCAGTACATAAACAATGACTCAATCAAAACTATTTTTTTTTAAAAGTCGAAAATTCCGCTCGTCGAATTGGGAATCTCATCTTCTTTTTAAACTCAATTAAAATTACTCTCAAAATAATAAGCCATAAAAATTTTTCGCTCACACAAATATACCGCAAAACCGAACAAAAACACAATATCACACACAATTAACACCACTCAAAACGAGACCGACTTGAAGTAACTTCACGTACCAAAACTTAAAAAAAAAACACATAAATCATCTAATAAATTTACGTAACACGATTATTGTAGTCTGACGTGGGTTAAATTAACAAAATAAAACAATTAATTCATTTATGATAGACACACTAAAAATATGGCAGTCTGCGGCTCGAGATAACCCACTTGGAGCAACGCATCTCTTTCCACCGACGTAAATTTTCGAAGACGTCCGTCTGGGATTGAATGATGACATGCGTGTGCGACATGGATGTAAATCTGGACTGTAAGTACCGCTTCACGTTTAGATTAAAAGTGTTTTTGTCACATGACATCTTTAAGGATAGTTTTTGCGAGAAATCTTATCTTAATGAGTTAATCTCCCGATTAAAAAGATAAATGTATACAGTGATGAAATTATATTGAAGAATCCAAAATTGAGTGACATTTGTTAAGTGAACTGGTATACTGCTTGACGAAAATTCATAAAACAAACTTATACAGGGTGATTCTAAAATTTCTATAAAAATTTACCTTGATTAAAAGTTAAAATTATAATTTTTTCAAACTTTTCTGTAAATATGTATCATAATAACAGCTTCTTCTTCTTTAGGTGCCATGTTCGTATTCAGACGTTGGTGGTCATCATGTTTACAATTTCCTGAAATCTTTCTCTATCGGCTGCAGCGCGAAATAGTTCCTCCACCGTGCAATCACACCACTGCTTGATGCATGGACGTCTGGACATGGAATGTTTACAAAAACAAAACGCCACGAATGGGTCACAATCAGTAGTAATTTGCCAACTGTTTTGGAAAAAAATAAGGGAAAACAATATAATTTGTTAATACCCAATTTTTATGAAAAAAAAATATTATTATGATAATATATTTCATACAATATTTATAAACAATTTATTGCTACAATAGTAAACTAATATCTTTAAAATAGTATGCTTTATAATGTGTCAGTTTAACTCCCAGAAAATTCAAGATTTCTAAGTAGTGTGATAAACTATGAAATCTGGCAACCTCGCAAATTTCTTTTACGCTATCGTACGATCAAGGTTGAATCCGGTCCATTCATAAAAATTTTGGCATATGACATTTTCGTGGTTGACGTTGTGTGTCTTGGATCGTTTTTTAATTTTTTGTGATTCCAAAAGTGTTTTTGTAAGTGACTAATTATTCATTAGTGACAAAATGGTCAATCATTGCCAAGTTTGCCGAAAATTGGACTATTTATTTCCAAATTTAACTTTTCACAGGTAGGTTAGGTTAAGTTTGGTATCATAGGCGGGTAACTTGGGATTTTAGATTTTGTTATCAGTGATTTTTTATAAGTTTCCCAGTGATTCTAACCGCCGAGACCTTTGGATTAATATATTAGGACTACAAGATAAAATCTTGCCCAAGTCACTTCGTATCTGTAGTGAACATTTTGGCCCAAACGATTTCTATTATCGATTTGATGGTGTTCGTGTTTTAAAGTGAGACCAACATAATAGAAGCCCACCGTTTTCTATTATTTTTCATTAACATTTCCCTTGTAATATTACACCAAATAGTACCGCTTTTCCTATCTTTTTACAATTTTTTCCTTAATTTTTGTTTTCCCTATTACTTGTAAAAGTGTAAAATTTTCATTTAACCAAGATATTACAAAAGCTGCAAAAAAAAAACTCATAAACGTTATAAATAAATATATGACTTGCATAATAACTGTCATGTGTGAAAAGTCCAGAAATGAAACTTCAATTTCTGCAATTTTTATTTATTTTTATTCGATGTCCGATAGTTACATAGTCTCAGATTTGCTTTACACAAATTAGATAGTCAGTAAGTAAGAAAAAAAGTATATTTTATTGTACGTTATTCTATTTTATATATATATAATTGTAATATGACCAACAAGTAATATATTTAATAATAGCATATACTTATTTTTATCCCATCCTTATCGGTATATTTTGTCATAAATATTTTAGGATACTAGAAACAGTGAAAATCAAGAAATACACTAATCATATTAAAATAAATAATTTCCGTTAGAAACACATGACAGATTGTCGATTCGAGATATTAAAAATTTTCAACAATAGTACTGCCAAAACTTAATGGGCAAACAAATTTAATAGTTATTTTTATTAATTTGTTTTATTGTATTTCTTTATATACCAATTTCTTATGATTGGAGTTTGGGAACTGTTCAGTAAAACAAGTTTAACTGTAACAAGTCTTTCAGATTAATACCTAAATTGAAACAGTCTATCATATATATTCCAAATCATAATTGAAATTATATACAAATATTAACAGGTTATTTCTTGAAAATGAAGTGGTAAATACTCTATTTTCTAATGAACACATACACCGTCGAATATATATTTTTTAAATATTTCCATTTTTAATTTGCTTCATTTATTAACTTACAAAAAATATCTCCATTTTCTCGTTTTAGGAATTTTGTACAAGTGTTATTATTTTTACAAATAATTGGTATATTAACCAAACGTCAAAGTAGTCATTTGCATACCGCGACGTCGTTACATTTATTCAATATTGCACTTCAATATTTGAGACATTAAAACTTTGATAAGACTACTTTTTTACGATGTTCATGGCTGACGTTAAATTTCATATGCGAGTGTCTGTACAGCATAGACACGTTGTTAGGAATAATAAAAATAGACAGCGAGTCCATACAATTTAGAAAAAAAATTTCAATCACAGTAATGTTCAAGAAACAAAGTTTTTGTCGGTTTTAGAATTGTGGGCACTAATTAGCCACTTAACTAAAATCCGGCAAAATATTACGCAATTTTTTACTTTGGACTTGGATAATTCTTACATGGTACTCTGTTTTAAATAATAACTAGTGCCTTGGAAAAAAAAAAGGTTATTTCAAGTCATGAATGCCGTAAAAGATAAATGATATGAATATTACGATTATTTGTATATTGAATACTGACTTATTTTCAAGTACAACAACTTCCGTATCACGACATATTGATAGAGTAATTAACTATTTCTTATGAAAAAATATTTATTTCAATTCTGCAAATAAAAGCATCATACAATATTAATTGATATTTTTATTCGTTTTAAAATTGTTACGCCGCTAGCGTATGATAGATTGTGAGCTATGATACCCCTCTAACCCCTGGCCTACAAACATGTTGGCGCTTATAAATTTCATATTCATGAATGACTAGCCTGGTCCATTCTCTACTAGGTCTATGGCTTGATGTTACGTAGCCATGAAAGCTTCTTTCGGCCTATCCATCTTCTTCCTTCCACTTTTCCTTGTATTATAAGGCAAAGTAGCTGGTATTTAGGTCCTCTAATTATGTGGCCGAAGTATTCTGTTTTCCGCCTCTTTATAATGTTCAAGAGCAGTCGATCTGTATCCATCATTCTGAGAACATCCTCATTGGAAGTGTGCGAAACCCATGATATCTTTAGGATGAGACGATAGCACCACAATTCGAAAGCTTCCAGTTTGTTTAGCGTTGTGGTTTTTAGTCTCCATGTCTCGCAACCGTATAACAGAATAGACCATACGTAGCATCTCAGGACCCTCTTACGAATATGCATTGACAGGTTCCTGTTGCATAGAACTGGTTTCCATGTCATAAAAGCCTTACGCGATATTTCGTTCCTAGCTATTATCTCTTCATCTGAGTCCCCATTCACATTCAACCAACTGCCAAGGTATCTGAAATGGTTTACACGCTCTATCCTCTCTTCATCGAGCCAAAGTTGACATTTATCTACATTAATCTTTCCAACAGGCATCCACTTTGTTTTTGAGATGTTGATTTTAAGGCCTTTTCGGCAGCTCGCCTCACTGACTAGATTTACTAATGTTTGGAGATCCTCGATGCTTTCTACAAGAATGGCCGTATCATCAGCAAATCCAATATTATTGATTACTTCTCCACCCAGTCTCACTCCCTCATTTCTGTCATCCAAAGCCTCCCAAAAAATTTCTTCAGAGTATACATTAAAAAGACAGGGTGACAAAACGCAACCCTGTTTTACTCCACGCTTGATGGGTAGGCTTTGAGCACGACTGTTTTCAATTTGGATAGAGGCTACTTGATTGTAATACAGATATTTTAGCAGTCTTATATCGTAGTGGTCTAGACCTGCTGCTTGTAGACATTCGAAAAGTGTATCGTGTTGTACTCGGTCGAATGCCTTTTCAAAGTCGATGAAACAGACGTAGATGTTCTTTCGGAATTCACAACTTTTTTGTAGGAGAACGCGCATACAAAATAGTGCCTCTCTGGTTCCTAGACCATTTCTAAATCCAAATTGCTCATCACTCACTCTACTTTCACATAGAAGGAATATTCGATTCTGTAGAATTCGTAGAAATATCTTAAGTGTGTGGCTCATTAAACTAATCAGTCTAAAGTCGCTGCATTTGGTGGGTCTACTTTTCTTTGGTAGTGTGATAAACAGCGATTCTGACCAATCATCTGGTATTATTCCTTCGTTGTAAATTTTATTAAAGAAAGTGGTTAAGTAGGAAATATTTTCCTCATTCAGAAGTTTAACCAGCTCAGCAGGGATTTGATCTGGTCCAGGTGCCTTATTATTTTTGGCTTGCTGTATCGCTTTTCTGACTTCTGATTTCAATATACTGGGGCTCCTGTCTATCTCGCTGCCGCATATAGTATGTGTATGTGCAGCGTTTTCTCGAGTAGCATCGTCAAAAAGGTCACTGATGTATCTCTCCCATTCTCTGCACTGTTGTTCGTGATTACAGATTTTTCCGTCGGCGTCTTTGAGTAAATGATCATTTTTTGGTATAACAGCTTGGTTTCCTATAAAATTGGTATTTTGTTTTTTTTTTAGGACGAAAAATCAAAATGTGATTACAATTTCGATGTTTATGGCAGAGACCACATGGAGTTTATGGCGACTTGCTGAAACTAATCCAAGAAGACCGTTTAGATATCTTAACCGACTTTTTTAATCATATTTATGATATAGGAATTATGCCTGATGACTGGCTGGTTTCGTCCTTTATTCCTGTCCCGAAAAAACCCAGAGCCAAAAAAATGTGAGGATTATAGATCCTTCAATCTTATGGGCCATGTTCTAAAAGTATTTCTTAAAATAATACAAGGACGAATATATCCGAAACTTGAACAGGACATTAGCGATGCGCAATTTGGCTTCAGGAACGGCTTTAGCACAAGAGGGGTGCTATTTGGTATAAATGTTTTAATTCAGCGAAGTCGTGATGTAAATTGCGATGGATTTGCCTGCTTTATTGATTTTGAAAAAGCTTTCGACCGAGTAAATCACCACAAACTAATAGAAATACTGCAAGAGCATCAATTAGATGATAAAGATTTACGAATTATTTCCAACCATTATTGGAAACAAGAATCATTTGTTCAGGTGGAGGAAAAAGAATCACAAAAATTCCAAATTCGCCAGGGTTGTATGTTATCCCCACTACTCTTTCAGAAAAACTATTTCGGGAAGCTCTTGAAGAGGTAAAAGAAAGTATCTCTCTAAATAGGGGTTTGATCAATAATCTGAGATATGCAGATGATACTGTCCTTCTTGCAGACACAGCTGAAGGACTTCAAAGACTGATAGAAAGGGTAGATGAGATCTGTGGAAAATACAACATGCGATTGAATATCAGCAAAACAAAGGTTAAGATAATAAGCACAAACGTATCCCAAAATGTACAATTTCGCGTCAGAGGTTCTCTTATTGAAACAGTATCATTCATCAAATATCGGGGCGCACAACTAGATGATAAGTGGAAGCAAATAAAAGAAATAAAAATACGTATTGAGAAAGCCAGAGCTTATTTCAATCGCATGAAAACACTATTATGTAATATGAAACTTAATCTGCAACTAAGACCTCGTTTACTAAAATGCTACATATTCTCTATACTGCTGTATGGTGTAGAATCTTGGACATGACGACTTGAGACTTTTGAAATGTGGTGTTACCGACGTACACGGATTTCTTAAAATAAATGGATGACAGGTGGTAATGGAGCTGTCACACGAAAAATGTCCGGAGAATGCTCTGCGCCATTTTGGGTAAAAGTGACATTTTGGCACGTCAAATTAACCGTCAAAAGTCAAAAAATAGTGTCATTGTTGTTATTATTGTGAAATAATCTTTGTTTTTCCTTGGATTAAATTTATTTTAAATAACTTAATAACCAAGTAATATGCACCAAGCCATCAGTAAAATATTTAGGTGTAAATATAGACCACAAAATTATCTTCAATTGGCAATTTGGAACTGTTAAACAAAAAATGTATACAAAGGGCCAAATACCTTAGGAGTCTAATATACAAAGAAAAAGACATATCAAGAAAAACAACTCATATATACAAAGCAATGTACTGACTTTAATAGGAATACATACCTCCTATATACAGTAATTGCAGGAAGCCAGCACTCTTAAAACTTGAAACGGTAGAAACCACTGCTCTATGTAGTATTACTAAAATCCATCGTCCTAGCTGTCCACCATTCAATTATTGTATGAATTCACTAAACATCCAGCCGATTATTGTAAGAATTCCTGTCCTGACAAGTAAGTTTGAAAGAAAACCTGAAACTTGACCAGTGATAGAGGAACTGTGTACGACCAGGGGCCGGAACCATAGGCCAGCCCGAAGACCCCCCCCCCCCCATGAATGATACTATTCAACCTTTAATATACTTTTTTTTAATATTTTGTGAAAATTTGTAGGGGCTTGAAGACCAAACGTGCTATAAATAAGCTTTTTATTCTGAAGGTCCTCGTTTGTTGCCTTGTACGGTTCAAATTTATATGTCCTAATAAATTATAATCAATATTTATTTAGTTGTAGTGTAGTATAGTGTTTAACACAGTCTAAGGAAGTAAAATGTTGCATTTAACATTATTTGAATATAAAATTGAATGTTACTTATTTAAATAAAAGTTTTAAATATCTTACAAATTGTTACTTCTCAAATTTTTTGTAAGTTGTGTTGATGAAAACAATTATGTTACACTTAACTGTTTCAAAGTAAGATACTCGACCGTTTGGGGATATAGGGACACAAGTGTTTATGTTAAATCCATAATTAGAAATAGCCGTAGAAAAACAATTTTTAAACAGCACGCTCATACTATTGAGATATGAATAGAATTTAGTGTAATAATTTTATATGTCTATAATCTCAAATTTACTTGAAATTTGCGAAACATTCAACTTTCTAAGGAAATTTTAATTAGAAAATACTGAAAATAACGGGGTACTACCTAATTAACATTTCAACTGTTTTTTCAAAAAATAAATCGTTTTGAAGAAACGGTTCGTCAACATATTGCTTTTTTTAAGGACTAGTTATTTTTAACAACCAAAAATATAATAAAAATTTTTAATTTATTTTTACGACCGACCAATAGTATGACAGACGTCCACACTTAACAATCAATTGACACAAATTGGATAAGTTGGGTAAGGTTATAACGTAATACTGTCATTTTATCTCTTTCTACCATTCGTTTCGTTCAACTACTTATGTCGATGAAATTTCGGAAAGGTATGCAAATTGCTTCAAACCTTGTCAGTGGGAGGTAAACGATTACGTTTAGTCGTTATAATTTTTCAGTGGCGACAGCGTATTCACTGTTATTATAACTTCACCTTACCCAAAATGGCGCATAGCATGGTCCAGACATTTTCTGTTTATTTGACGATCAGTACATATACTTTATAAGTGCGTGCCGACGTATGATCTTGGACACATCACGTAACCAACGAAACTGTTCAGCAGCGCATTCGAAAGAAGAGAGAAATCATGAAGACCATTAAAGAAAGGAAGTTAGCAATACTTTGGACATATAATACATAACCAAAAATACGAACTGCTACAATTGGTATGCAAGGCAAGCTGGATGGTAAGAGAGGCCCCGGAAGACGACGAATTTCATGGCTACATAATTTGCGACAATAGAGCGGAAAGACATCTACTGAATTATTTCGAGCCGCTATCAAGAAGGTAATATGGGCCAGAATGATCGCCAACGTCCACCGAGGATAGGGCCCATGAAGAAAAGAGGAAGATGACAGAGAGCATCACCAGTAGCACTGCGCCTAAATCTACAACTTATAATTTATTTTGCTTCAATATATTAAATTTCTAATTAAAAATTCTTATTCTCCGACTTCTTTTATTTAAAAAAATGATACCAAAAGGTGTCGCACAGTGAGGCATTTTTTGTGTTTCGGTCAAAAAATTTTATTCCACACGAATGATGAAAAACGGCTTCTTCAGTTAGTGAAAATTGAAGTTGAAGTAATAACCGACAAATTGTGACACCGTTTTTGCTGTTTTTATCATCTCTAATACCTTTGGCTTAGAGTCAAATATGCCAATTTTCACTAAAACACTTCCAAAAAAAATCAAAACGCTTAATAGAAGATATTTTTATCGAAAATCATCGTGAAAAATTCACCAATATAGCATTTCTTATGTATTTCTGTCCGCTGAACACAATCCTGCAGTCAAATGAGCTCTAAATGGACTACAAATACCTGTTTTTTTACAAATTTTCAAAATAATACGTTAATATTTGAAAAAATATTATAGAAAATTTTTAACCTTTTTAAAAAAAAAAGTTTATTCAAAACATCTATAAATATACAAAGTTTATTTAGTGATTTATTTTAGAAAGAGACACTTTTAAGGCATCTTGTTTCCTTAGAAGCCATAATCCTATTAGAGTATTAATATTCGATCACTTCAGCAGATTTATACAACAATACATTCACTTAAAGGGTGTTTATGGTCAGTAGCAAGAGGCTTTTTGACGTTTGACAGACATAAATATTTTTATTTATTTTTGCTTTCAGTTTTATTGCATGTTGTGACTCTTTTCCGTGTTAGAAATTACTATAAATGCGAAATATACAATTAAGATCAACAAAGAGGATTTAGAAACTTAATTTATTGGCAAAAATTGTTTACATATTGAAAATAATAATAATAATTTAGGCAACCACAAATTCATACTTTTATGTACTCTAGAACTGACGTACCAATTATCATATTATACTCGTTTAAATGATACAATTAGAAAAGGATGGTATAGAATCGGGTATGTGTGTACCAAGAATATATTCCAAGTCAAGCGAAACGTACTTGAAAGCTACTGCAAAATGGGGTGCCACATGTCTCTTAAAATACACTTCTTATACTCCCATTTAAATTTTCGATCTACAACCATCAAGCACAGAAGATGCCAAATGAGATTTTGGCGAACGTCTGCAAACTTCTACAAAAAACCAAACGAACAAACAGATGTATTCCCGGATTAATACTGAATGATATATATATATATATATATATATATATATATATATATATATATATATATATATATATATATATATATATATATATATATATATATACAGGGTGATTCAAAAATCGATCGATAAGGGGGTGATTCTACTTGACAAAATAAGGGTAGAGCTTCATATAATTTTTTTTCAAAATGTCATTCGTTTTCGAGTTACAAGCCGTCCAAGTTCAAGTTTTTATTTTTTGAATTACTCGCTTACAGGAAAACCGATTTGACTAATATTTGAAAGATAGGCTAAGTCTTCTGCGCTTCATCATTTTAGTAACAATTCACATTGATTGTTTGCCGCTAGAGGGCACTTTACCTACATTGAAAATTGTTTTTTTGTCATAATTTTTTAGTGTTGACAGCTACAGTAGTTTTTGGCATAATTTCTGAAAGACTGATGCCAGGCCTTTAAAAAAGGTGCTCTTTATTTACATCGCTAAACCCAACGGTTTAGACGTAAATCACCCTTAAAAATTAAGTGGTAAATTTACTTTTCTCATTTCATTACCACCAGCTACCAGGTAAATAGCTATCAAAGTATACTAGAGCTGTCAGTTTAACATCAAATAAATTCGCTTTTTAAACTATTTAATTTATAATCTTAAAATAACTAATAATGGCTAATCACCAATATTCAAATATCGAATATTGTGATATCCATTTTTGTTATGGAAAAGCAAATGGTAATGCAGAGTTGGCAAGAAGATATTATATGGAGAGTTATCCGGAAAGAAATATCCCTCATGCTCAAACATTTTCCAGTGTGCACAGGAGGCTTGCGGAATGTGGTTCCTTTAAAAGTTATAATGGAAATAGGGGAAGACCTAGAACTGCTAGAAACGTGCAACAAGAAGAAAGAGTGCTTGAAATTATTGAAGATAATCCAGGTATTAGTACTAGAAAAATTGGGAATGAAGTGCGGCTCTGTCAGGCTAGTTCATGGAGGATACTAAGAGAAGAACAACTCTACCCGTTTCATTCAAAAAAGGTGCAGGCTCTTTATGACGATGATCGGCCGAGACGGTTGGAAATGTGCAATCAGATCCTAGCTAAGTATGAACACGATAATCGATTAATTGGCGTCATATTATTCACTGACGAAGCTGGTTTCACTCGTGATGGCATAACAAATCTACACAACATCCACACATATGCTTACGAGAACCCAAACAATGTGGTAGAAACGAAACATCAGCGTAGATTTTCACTAAATGTGTGGGCAGGGATAATAGGAGATTACCTTATTGGTCCTCATTTCTTTGATGGCCCATTAACTGGTGACGTATATTTAGATTTTATCCAAAATCGTCTCCCATTGTATCTGAAAGATGTGCCATTGGAAGTAAGGGCCAACATGTGGATCCTCCAAGACGGAGCTCCGCTCCACTTTAGTATACGTGTCCGACAGTATTTGAATGCAACGTATCCTGAGCGATGGATAGGACGAAGTGGACCATTGGCATGGGCAGCGAGGTCACCAGACCTTAATCCTATGGATTTTTTCTTTTGGGGTCATTTGAAACAATTGGTGTACGATATTCCAGTAATCAACGTCGAGGATCTTCGCTT
Organism: Diaprepes abbreviatus; assembly: GCA_034092305.1. Lineage (NCBI taxonomy): Eukaryota > Metazoa > Arthropoda > Insecta > Coleoptera > Curculionidae > Diaprepes > Diaprepes abbreviatus. The sequence goes on from JASJET010000247.1 coordinate 42,999, forward strand.
CAGGATAATCGAAAAGTGCCAAATTATTAAAGAAACACCAGAAATTTTTCATCGAGTTAGGCGACATTTTTTGAAGAGTGTTAGGAAATGTATGGAAGAAAATGGGGGACATTTGGAGAATCTTTTTTAGTTTGTTTAGTACTGTTTCATTAATTTTTATCAATTAAATGTATATCGCAATAATCCATAATATGAATATTTACTGATTAGCCATTATTAGTTATTTTAAGATTATAAATTAAATAGTTTAAAAAGCGAATTTATTTGATGTTAAACTGACAGCTCTAGTATATTTTGATAGCTATTTACCTGGTAGCTGGTGGTAATGAAATGAGAAAAGTAAATTTACCACTTAATTTTTAAGGGTGATTTACGTCTAAACTGGGTTTAGCGATGTAAATAAAGAGCACCTTTTTTAAAGGCCTGGCATCAGTCTTTCAGAAATTATGCCAAAAACTACTGTAGCTGTCAACACTAAAAAATTATGACAAAAAAACAATTTTCAATGTAGGTAAAGTGCCCTATAGCGGCAAACAATCAATGTGAATTGTTACTAAAATGATGAAGCGCAGAAGACTTAGCCTATCTTTCAAATATTAGTCAAATCGGTTTTCCTGTAAGCGAGTAATTCAAAAAACAAAAAATAAAAACTTGAACTTGGACGGCTTGTAACTCGAAAACGAATGACATTTTGAAAAAAAATTATATGAAGCTCTACCCTTATTTTGTCAAGTAGAATCACCCCCTTAAGTTTCGTGATCGATTTTGGAATCACCCTGTATATATATATATATATATATATATATATATATATATATATATATATATATATATATATATATAAGATTTAATAATCTTAAAACCAAGAAAAGAGAAACAGTGCACATTAAATAATATTGAAATTTTTTAATTAGGAATAGAATAGGTTATTTATAATAAATATTCAATAAAACTGCACCAACTGACATATTTGTATTATTTTAATAATGTTTATACTTGTGTTTATGAATCATTGGTTTGACTTTTCCAATAATAATAATAATAATTTAATCTGAACTCACCTGAGAAAGAGAAAATTGACATAGATGTTTTTAAACATCTGATCACGAAAATCGGGGTACATTCAGAAATACAACATATGTGTATATGTGTAATTTTTTTTATTAAAATAAGAAATTTTGGTACAAATTAATTATACTCAGGTATAGTTATTTGTCCCTGGCGCTAAACAATTTAAAAAAAGGATAAATAAGAATCATATATATATATATATATATATATATATATATATATATATATATATATATATGTGTGCTGTCAATAAATTTTTTTTTACTAATTAAATAAATAATATAGTTAATTTTTTTTACGGGTACGTTGCGCAGTCGCAAATAAACGACAAATCATCGCAATATATATATATATATATATATATATATATATATATATATATATATATTGATCAGATCCAGTCCGAAATTTTTGATACACGGTATCATACGCTAATTATTTAAATCGTATAAACAATTTGTGACAAAATTGTCGGTTCGCCAATGTAATCTTATTAATTCGTTAGTAAAATAAACGCTATAGCTATATTTAGACCGATTAAATTAATATTTAATTGATTTTTATGCATTCATGGTTCATACATAAAGGTTAATGGTCAACAGGGGAGGAAATGTTACATTTATAGTCATGAAAGCCGAATACGGAATGATTTTATTATCTAGTTCGACTGATAAAGGTATGAAATTAAAAATGCTGACGTTGAATAAACAATATGTCTTTCCAAAATAATAGGCCTTTAAAATAAAAGTTTAATGGGTACGGGGAAACACTGCATTGCAGATAATGGATTTGGATCATTTTTTGGTGAAGGTAGAAGAAAGAAAATACAGGAAAATTAAAAATGACACAGAATAAAAAAAATAAGAAACACTACTACGTTTAAAAAGAATTACAAACTTCTATTGTATTCAACAAAAAAAATGCGAACATGAAATTAAAGATGGCGATAAGGAAACGTATGTTGATGTACAAGATCTATACTCTATTCAAGAACTAGAGAGAGTTAATAGAACTGGCACCGAAACCTCCGACGTACCTGCTCCAGTGCCGCAGGTAACTGGACTGGCATAAATCTAATTATATTTAATTATATTTAAATATTATAAGCTTTTATAAATTTACTGTAACAATAAAATTTCTCATAGTTCAGTTTAATTTCTTTCAGCGAGCAAAGTACACCTTAGAGTGTGTCCTTAGTGATTTATCTTGTTTGCGCTTGTTTTTATATATTATTTGAGATTAGTATGATACCCAAAAGATATGGCTTCCACCTCTATATTTATTCCAAAATTGGTAAACAAGGGCACTTTTTCCTCAGCGAAAAACTTATTACGATGAATGTTTATGATGCCTTAAGACATCAATCTCTAGATAATAATGTTAAAAGCTCTGTTGAGATGTGTTCCAACATGACAGGATTTGAAAAATCTACTATGTATCGAATACTGAAGGAGAAAAAAACGACTGGAATTGTTAATGCTCCCAAGCCATATTCGGTGACAAGAAGACGAATCACCCCGTTGGAAGAAGAGATAGAAACTACAATAAGAAAAGTTGTACATACATTTTATTATGAGATGCAGATCCCAACCGTTGACAAAATTTTAACTAAAATCAATGAAGATCGGGATTTATTAAAAGAACTGAGCTCTGGAAATTGTTCAGAGAATTTACTTTTTGCTGGGAAAAACCAGATAGGAAATCTGTTCTTATAGATCGTCCGGAAATTGTCCGTTGAAGGAAATATAGCCGAACAATTAGCAGCATCTCGATATGGGGTCAAGTAAAAAAGAAGAGTTGCTAGAAGTAACACAAGTGACAAAATAAGTGATTTAACTGAACTTTTGAAAGACTGTTTTGAATAAAGTTACTGCGGAAAAAATGTATGAACCATATAATAATGGTGGAAACCCGATCATATGATCGGCGAAATAGCGGAACCAATTATAATTAATTTAAGTGAAGATAGCTCCACCGATGTTCATTACGAATTAGATACGTAATGTTTACCAGTGTAAACACAATTTATTATTTAAATTTTTGTTTTTGTTGTATTTTATTGTTTAATGTTGTTTATACATCTTTTATTTTTTATGTATTTTTATTTTAGTGTGTCTCACTCTCCAATTTTGCATATATTTAGCTGTATTTTTTTTTTATTATTGTATTTGTATCTTTTTCTCAAGCGATTAGAATTAACACATTTGATTTATTTTTCGGGGCAATCGGATTTCCATATAATAAAGTAAATAAAATTAAGATATCAGTGCAATAGAAATAAAAATAAATAGGTCTAATTTTAACTATAACATATAAAAATTAATTACATTTGAATCCCGTTTTAGTGTTTAATTGTAATTCTACGGATGGTTTAAGAAATAAATAAATTGAAACGTCAAATGTCCTAAAAGTGTTTTTAATTAACAATAAAATAACCGATAGCCCAAAAAAATTTATTTTTTATATATGTTTAACTTCTCATATTTGTGATAATGGGTATTTTACAAGTATTTAAATTATAACTTAAAATTTTTTGAGACAGCAAGGCTACGTTTAAGTCTGAATGTGCCTAAAACGGTTTCTATGCCAAAACTAAAAATAACAAAAACACCGTTGTGATTTGTGCCAAATATGGCAAAATTATCTCTATTTTGTAATGTATGTGAATTATTAAGAAATCGTTACGAATAAAATAATATTGTTATAACAGCTTAGTTCTATTTTGAGCTTATGATAGAAATAATATTCTAGGCCATAAATACTTAGTGATAAAATAAACCTCCTTCCGACGCCTATGAAAATGTTTAAAATCCTTTTTAACACTTCACACATCCAAATATCTATTGTTATCCAACCCAAATAGCCCATTATTATGAACCGGTATTTTTTATTATAAAATCTAACCCATTCCTATCAAAAATATGTGTCTAACTGATTTTGCAAAAGACACCGGACTAAAGAACATAGGTAGTTTGCGAAGAAAAAATGAGTCAAAAATGATTTATTACTCTCTCTAGTTCTTGAATAGACTATAACAGAGACAACAGTTCTCATAAAAAAAAAACAAAACCATAAAATTGGTGGAACGAGAAATGTTCAAAAGAAACTAAAACTGAGAAAAAAAGCATTACAAAAGCAAAAAGAGAAAGATTTTATGCAAAATTATAGACATATTTCATATGTAGTGTCCTATATCTAAGCCTAACTGCTTTTGATATATTGTAAGTTTTATGTCAAACATAGCGTTTGCAGGTTTAAACAAAGCTATCAATTTCTCCTACATAAAAGCCTATATGTGATTGGTGTTAGTTTCCTTCTGGAAGGGGAACTACGTCAGTGAACTGTGTTGATATTTTGATCAGTGCCAGCTTTTCCTTCAATTTCCTCATATGTGTTGCAAAGTTTATTTGCTTTTGATCTTGTATAAGGCAACTTTATAAAATAACTATTTTTGAAAACGTAATTTGTGTCTAAAACAAATACACATACAACCAAATATGTCTGGAATGAAACATTGTCAAAACTAAGAAATTCTGTGTAGGTTGCGTTGAGTCTTATTTTGAAACAGTGGTACAATTTATAAAAAATGGGCAAAAAATCTAAATTATCTTATACAACTGAAATTTTGCATTTAGAAAAACTTTTTCTAATAACTTTTTTCGATTATTGAGATATAACCCCACTTTTGAATTAAAATTTGACAGATAATGCTACTATTTTTTTGGTTAATTTTCATCTCGATCGAAGCAGAAAATTGTGAAAGTCAAATTTCGAATAAAGCTATTAATATATATATATATATATATATATATATATATATATATATATATATATATATATATATATATACAGGGTGATTCAAAAATCGATCACGAAACTTAAGGGGGTGATTCTACTTGACAAAATAAGGGTAGAGCTTCATATAATTTTTTTTCAAAATGTCATTCGTTTTCGAGTTACAAGCCGTCCAAGTTCAAGTTTTTATTTTTTGTTTTTTGAATTACTCGCTTACAGGAAAACCGATTTGACTAATATTTGAAAGATAGGCTAAGTCTTCTGCGCTTCATCATTTTAGTAACAATTCACATTGATTGTTTGCCGCTAGAGGGCACTTTACCTACATTGAAAATTGTTTTTTTGTCATAATTTTTTAGTGTTGACAGCTACAGTAGTTTTTGGCATAATTTCTGAAAGACTGATGCCAGGCCTTTAAAAAAGGTGCTCTTTATTTACATCGCTAAACCCAACGGTTTAGACGTAAATCACCCTTAAAAATTAAGTGGTAAATTTACTTTTCTCATTTCATTACCACCAGCTACCAGGTAAATAGCTATCAAAGTATACTAGAGCTGTCAGTTTAACATCAAATAAATTCGCTTTTTAAACTATTTAATTTATAATCTTAAAATAACTAATAATGGCTAATCACCAATATTCAAATATCGAATATTGTGATATCCATTTTTGTTATGGAAAAGCAAATGGTAATGCAGAGTTGGCAAGAAGATATTATATGGAGAGTTATCCGGAAAGAAATATCCCTCATGCTCAAACATTTTCCAGTGTGCACAGGAGGCTTGCGGAATGTGGTTCCTTTAAAAGTTATAATGGAAATAGGGGAAGACCTAGAACTGCTAGAAACGTGCAACAAGAAGAAAGAGTGCTTGAAATTATTGAAGATAATCCAGGTATTAGTACTAGAAAAATTGGGAATGAAGTGCGGCTCTGTCAGGCTAGTTCATGGAGGATACTAAGAGAAGAACAACTCTACCCGTTTCATTCAAAAAAGGTGCAGGCTCTTTATGACGATGATCGGCCGAGACGGTTGGAAATGTGCAATCAGATCCTAGCTAAGTATGAACACGATAATCGATTAATTGGCGTCATATTATTCACTGACGAAGCTAGTTTCACTCGTGATGGCATAACAAATCTACACAACATCCACACATATGCTTACGAGAACCCAAACAATGTGGTAGAAACGAAACATCAGCGTAGATTTTCACTAAATGTGTGGGCAGGGATAATAGGAGATTACCTTATTGGTCCTCATTTCTTTGATGGCCCATTAACTGGTGACGTATACTTAGATTTTATCCAAAATCGTCTCCCATTGTATCTGGAAGATGTGCCATTGGAAGTAAGGGCCAACATGTGGATCCTCCAAGACGGAGCTCCGCCCCACTTTAGTATACGTGTCCGACAGTATTTGAATGCAACGTATCCTGAGCGATGGATAGGACGAAGTGGACCATTGGCATGGGCAGCGAGGTCATCAGACCTTAATCCTATGGATTTTTTCTTTTGGGGTCATTTGAAACAATTGGTGTACGATATTCCAGTAATCAACGTCGAGGATCTTCGCTTCAGGATAATCGAAAAGTGCCAAATTATTAAAGAAACACCAGGAATTTTTCATCGAGTTAGGCGACATTTTTTGAAGAGTGTTAGGAAATGTATGGAAGAAAATGGGGGACATTTTGAGAATCTTTTTTAGTTTGTTTAGTACTGTTTCATTAATTTTTATCAATTAAATGTATATCGCAATAATCCATAATATGAATATTTACTGATTAGCCATTATTAGTTATTTTAAGATTATAAATTAAATAGTTTAAAAAGCGAATTTATTTGATGTTAAACTGACAGCTTTAGTATACTTTGATAGCTATTTACCGGGTAGCTGGTGGTAATGAAATGAGAAAAGTAAATTTACCACTTAATTTTTAAGGGTGATTTACGTCTAAACCGTTGGGTTTAGCGATGTAAATAAAGAGCACCTTTTTTAAAGGCCTGGCATCAGTCTTTCAGAAATTATGCCAAAAACTACTGTAGCTGTCAACACTAAAAAATTATGACAAAAAAACAATTTTCAATGTAGGTAAAGTGCCCTCTAGCGGCAAACAATCAATGTGAATTGTTACTAAAATGATGAAGCGCAGAAGACTTAGCCTATCTTTCAAATATTAGTCAAATCGGTTTTCCTGTAAGCGAGTAATTCAAAAAAACAAAAAATAAAAACTTGAACTTGGACGGCTTGTAACTCGAAAACGAATGACATTTTGAAAAAAAATTATATGAAGCTCTACCCTTATTTTGTCAAGTAGAATCACCCCCTTAAGTTTCGTGATCGATTTTTGAATCACCCTGTATATATATATATATATATATATATATATATATATATATATATATATATATATATATATATATATATATATACAGTGTGCGATAAAACATATGCACGAACTTGTGGATATTAAAATATGCTTTAATAACAAGGAAAAAACACATTGCTTTCCAAATTGTTTTATTTATTTACAAAATTATAACAAACTAAATTTACTAAAACAAAACAAAAATTTCCAACATTTGTTATGAAAACCAACAAAAACCATATTTCATAATTAACAATACTTTCCTTATGCGACAAAACAATAGCACATTTTTAGGTTATTCCATTTAAATAAAAATGTAACTAACATTTAGTTGCGTAGCCCTTATTTTTTAAAACCTCCTCGCATCTGCGTGGCATGGACTCTATAAGGTTAGATAAAATTTCATCGGAAATTCCATCCCATGCAATTTCCGCTTATCGGAAAAGGTCATCCGCATTTTTGCAATTATCGCGATTTATTTTGCGATCTGCAATATTTCATAGATTTTCTATGGAATTAAGATCAGGCGATTACGCTGGCCGTTTCAAAACGTCAATCTTGTTGTTTACGAACCACTCTTTCACACATTTAGCAGTGTGTTTTGGGTCGTTATCATATTGATACCTCCACTTAAATGGCATTTCTTTCTCTGTGTGTGGCAACATAACATTATTTAGGATATCTTTATACACAAAACGATCCATTATACCATTAATTTTGTTAATTGGTCCGATTCCATGTCCGGAAAAGCATCCCCAGACCAAAACATTTCCTCCTCCGTGCTTAACTGTGCCTTGCGTATAGCGAGGGTTAAGACGTTGCCCTTTAGATCTGCGTTCTAGCCGAAATCCATCCCAATTTTTCAAGTTGAACTTCGACTCGTAAGAAAAGAGTACGGTCTTCCATTGGGTTGTACTCCAATTTAAGTGTTCCTTTGCAAATTGAATTCTAGCTAGTCTATTTTTGACGGAAATAAATGGTTTTTTGGCACTTGGATATGATTTCAATCCACCTTCAACAGCTCGTCTTTGGATGGATCTTTCAGAAATATATAGTGGTAATCGATTTGCAATTGACCTTGCTGATATGAACGAATCTTTTTTTATTAATCTAATTATTGCCTGGTCGTCCCGTTTACTGGATTTCCGTGGACGACCTCCTTTGTGGATAGTGGTCAACGAGCCTGAAGAACGAAAGCAGCTTATAGTTCGCGAAATTACGCTATGATGAATTCCAAATTTCTTTGCAATTGATGTCACTGATTTACCATTATTATAATATTTAATTATTTTTTCTTTTACTTGCACTGAGTACTTATTATTAGCCATTTTTTCATTAAAAACTTGTACCATATGACCGATGACTTTGAAAGACCAGGAACGACTATAAACACGTGGAAGTTTTCTATAAACATTCTTACAATGTTCAAAAGAGGTGTTATTAGTTATTTCACGGTACTTGTTGTTGATAAGTTTTTATAAATAATAAAGAATGTAAATTTCTGTTATTTCGTGCATATGTTTTGTCATAAACAAAAAGTGATGTTGTAAACAAAACTAATTTTTTTCTGATACAAAAAAAAATTAGTTTTGTTTGTGTCTTTTTTTTTAGCAGAAGAGTCCATCGCGATCATAAATAAGTAAAAAGAATTTAAGTTTAAGTGCATTTGACTATATTATTTAGCCATATATTAGCGAGTAGAAGTACGCGCATTTGTTTTGTCGTACACTGTATATATATATATATATATATATATATATATATATATATATATATATATATATATATATATATATACAGGGTGTCCAAGATAAGGATCCTAAGCATGGGGATCTCGGAAACAGTTGGAGATACGAGGTCGGTTAAATTAGAGAAAAGTTGCGCAATTTAGTGCTAAATTAAACGCAGTTAAAAAAATTTAAAAATTTCAAACACTTCCGGAGATTTCCGGAAAAAAACGAAATTTGGCAAAATCGTTTTTAATTTTTGCAGGCTTTATTTAAAGAGATATCAGAAAATAAAAGGTAGATTCTCATTGCCACTTTTTATTTTTTATAATATGGTCTAAACAAAATTTAAATCCGACGTTTCGTTTCTGAGATACCATCATGAACTTTCATTTTTTATATGGAACAAAAAAAAGTATCCCATGTATTTGATAGCATTTTTTATTACAAATTCAACGATGTATCACCCTTGCATATCGAATACGTAGTTCAAGTACTTTCCATAAGAGCTCCATGAGAGCGAGAGAGAAAGGTATATCAGTTTTATAAAAGCCAATGAACTACACACTTGATATGCAAGTGTGATACACCGTTGAATTTGTAATAAAAAATGCTATCAAATACATGGGATACTTTTTTTGTTCCATATAAAAAATGAAAGTTCATGATGGTATCTCAGAAACGAAACGTCGGATTTAAATTTTGTTTAGACCAAATTATAAAAAATAAAAAGTGGCAAGAAGAATCTACCTTTTATTTTTTGATATCTCTTTAAATAAAGCCTAGAAAAATTAAAAACGATTTTGCCAAAATTCGGTTTTTTCCGGAAATCTCCGGAAGTATTTTGAATTTTTAAAATTTTTAAATTGCGTTTAATTTAGCACTAAATTGCGTAACTTTTCTCTAATTTAACCGACCTCGTATCTCCAACTGTTTCCGAGATCCCCATGGTTAGGATCCTTATCTTGGACACCCTGTATATATATATATATATATATATATATATATATATATATATATATATATATATATATATGTATTGTCTAAACCCGTACAACTTGGTACAAAGCAACCGATATATATATATATATATATATATATATATATATATATATATATATATATATATATATAAGTATTGTCTAAACCCGTACATCTTGGTACAAAGCAACCGATATACACTTAAACTCGAAGGTCGCCTCCTTAACGACATCCTTTCAATTTTCGCTTTCGCACATTATCTCCTAAATCGATTAATTGATTTTCCATCACATCAACACCGTCGATGATTAATTATTAGTTCAAGTTCTTTTTTACTCGATTTTCCATAAAAATAAAACACGTTTTTTGTATAACATCATTGTTCGCTCGCTAATGAAGTTAAAATCGATCAGAGGGTTCAGTGTCACGTCCTTTTATACACCGGTTGATCCTCTAATTGTGATCTATCCTTGTTTAATTGTTTGATCCATATATTATATAATATTATCTTCACAAAAAAAATTTCGTAAGAAAATTTGGAAAATTGAATTTTCCGAGAAAATTTTAAATAAAAAAGCTGTAAAGGTGTTAAAGAACCTATCATTTGAATCTTTACAGATCAAAATCGGTTTATTACTTATTGAGATAACTGCAAAGAACGCTATTTTTGCGTTTCTGGATGAATAAAAAAGGTTGAAGTTAGAAGATTTAGTTTTCAGGAGGTTGTACGTCTGCGATGTTGCAAAACACTTCATAAAACACAAAATAATGAAGGAATTCAAATCAAATTTGACACACAAGTAGAAAAAAGTAATATTTATAATCACTTATCGAGATAACTGCAAAGAAATGCTATATTTGCATTTCTGGATGAATAAATAAGATTTAAGTTGGAAGATTTAGTTTTCAGGAGGTTGCACGTCTGCGATGTTGCAAAACACTTCATAAACCACAAAATAATGAAGGAATTCAAATCAAATTTGACACACAAGTAGAAAAAAGTAATATTTATAATCACTTATCGAGATAACTGCTAAGAAACGCCTTTTTTGCATTTCTGGATGAATAAATAATATTTAAGTTGGAAGATTTAGTTTTCAGGAGGTTGCACGTCTGCGATGTTGCAAAACACTTCATAAACCACAAAATAATGAAGGAATTCAAATCAAATTTGACACACAAGTAGAAAAAAGTAATATTTATAATCACTTATCGAGATAACTGCTAAGAAACGCCTTTTTTGCATTTCTGGATGAATAAATAATATTTAAGTTGGAAGATTTAGTTTTCAGGAGGTTGCACGTCTGCGATGTTGCAAAACACTTCATAAACCACAAAATAATGAAGGAATTCAAATCAAATTTGACACACAAGTAGAAAAAAGTAATATTTATAATCACTTATCGAGATAACTGCAAAGAAACGCCATTTTTGCATTTCTGGATAAATAAATAAGATTTATGTTGGAAGATTTGGTTTTCAGGAGGTTGCACGTCTGCGATGTTGCAAAACACTTCATAAAACACAAAATAATGGAGGAATTCAAATCAAATTTGACCCATACAAGTAGAAAAAAGTAATATTTATAATCACTTATCGAGATAACTGCAAAGAAACGCCATTTTTGCATTTCTGGATAAATAAATAAGATTTATGTTGGAAGATTTGGTTTTCAGGAGGTTGCACGTCTGCGATGTTGCAAAACACTTCATAAAACACAAAACAATGAAGGAATTCAAACCAAATTTGACACACACGAGTAGAAAAAAGTAATATTTATATATAGGGAGTTAATTGAAAACATATGGTTCACGCTCTTCATCCATCCACTTCAAAAATTTTTCTTTTTTTTTTGTACGAGCGAGCCTTGAACATAAATATTCAACAATTTAAAAAAATTGTGAGCTTCATTTTTAAATTCACCCTTTATTTACCTGCGGCATCATTGAGGCTTCATAAAAATAAGAATCCCGTGAAGAGTGCAGACCGGAGTTCGACACCCCCGCGACACCAAAGCGCCGTGACACAACTACGTTAAAATCTTGATATATCAAAAAATAAATTGCGTATATTTATATATTAATTTACTGACCGAACAGTTGTTGTTGTTTGAAACACTTTTTGATTCAAAAAGATTAAAAAAATATGCTGCAAAATTGCAGTTTTGTAACTCGACACGCGGAAATTCGAGCGAAAAATTTTGAAAAATCGAAAAAATCCAATTTAAATTTCTGAATTTCGTTATTTTCGGCTCGTCTTCTGGATTCAACACACAAGTTTTAGTTATTTTTGTCGCGTATCGGTCGACACACGCGCCAAACCGGTTAAAAATAAGAGAAATAACGAAATAAACGAACAACAACAATCCACAAGCGCGCTTGACCCAGGGCTAACGCGTCGTGCGCCAAGACTGAGAAAGCGAGAAAGTCGTCGTTGTCGCGACCAACGCTGGAGGAAGAATGGGAGCAGAACAGCGTGGAGGGCGAAAAAATAATTTAATGCTTTCTTTGCGTCTTGCTCTTTCGGGGAGAGGTATCGGAAAGTCCTCTGGGAATATAACAGAACTAGAACACTAAAATTATACGCTAGCCGATGAAGAGTATCAAAACTGCCCCCTCGGTAATAAAAAAATAAAAAACACCCGGTTGTTCAACATCAAAAAGTACCCATACAAAAAAATTTTTAGACATTTTAATCGTCACATAACCTCAAGAAAAAAAATTAAACGTCTTTTTTCGTTTTTTGAAGATATTTTCGGTTCTAATCATCTTCTTTTTTTTTTCATTTTGTAGATTTTTTTATTGTCTACAACAAGATTGTTTTACAAAAATTTCTGGGGCGAAATTCAAATTTTTATGGGTGTTCGAAAATTTTTAAATTCAAAAAAATAAAAACTAGGACAATAAAAGGACCGAAAAAAAATATGTTGTTTTTTGGACGTCAAACAATGTCCATGAATTATTTCATATTTTTAAAAGTGGTGAAATATAGTCAAAATTGCAAAAAAACGACATTTATCAGCATTTTTTCGCATTTTTATCGAGTTTTGAAGCATGGAATTTTCTAACAAATCCTCAATTGTTTTTTCCCTTGAAGGTATGATTAAGACAAGACAAAGACAATTTTAGGATATTTTTTTATTTCAAATATTTGGTCATACCTTGTTATTTGTTTTAAATACAAAGTACCATAGAAATAAATCATTTCAGTTCATGAAAAGTTTTTTTGGTTAAATATACACGTAAGTATTAAGAAGTATTATTACTATTTTAAAAGGTAAAGCAACAATTAACGCATTCAAAATCTTGTTTTATAAAATGCTTATTAACATAATTCGCGACTTTGAGACTGGAGTGATTTACTATATATCTGTATATATACGCCTAATCATATAAAAATAAAAAAATCTTTTATGTGCGTTAAAACAAATAAATATTTAACTATTCTTATTGAATCAAAGATTTTATCTTAACGTGCATTTTCGGCAGAAGAGTAATCTGAGAAATAGCATTGTGAACGGCCGACCGCCACGATGACTTTACTACTGTATTATGTTTTATATTATGATATTTTTTTAATTATTTAAGACAATTTATTTTCAGACTGAAATTATATTCTCTGATTCCCACTCTTTAGTGTGTTGTTTTTGGCACACAAGATGTGTAAGCAGGGGCGTTATCATGGTGCAAAAGCCAATTTCCACAAATCGGGGTGTTTCTGGCGGATTGCTTCGCGCAAATTGCGCATAACTTGCAGGTAATATTCCTTATTGACCGTTCTACGCTCTGGCATGAACTCCTGATGCACCACGCCGCTGCAATCGAAGAAAACTGTAAGCGAAACCTTCACATTCGACCGAACTTGGCGCGCTTTTTTTACATCTTCTCGACTCTCTGAGAACATTTTGTACCACCGATAAACGTTTCTTTGTTCCAACGTAGCTTCACCATATGCCACAGTCAACATTCGGAATGCGTCCGCGTATTTAATTTTGTTTTCACACAAAATTTGGTACAGATTCTCTGATCAATTTTTTGGAATAGGCGAAAATCGAAGACGAGCCAAAACACGTCCAATCAAAACAGCTGTCAAAAATTAACTAAACATTCAAAATGGCCAAACTTGTCGGCATAAATGAAGGACATGAGTACCAACATAATACCACAAAAAAATCGAAAATCGAATAGATGTAACCCGCGGAAATTCAAAATTTGCGATACTTTTTGAACAGACTTCGTATATATATATATATATATATATATATATATATATATATATATATATATCATAAGCATGCATAGTTTTAAGACAACTGAGTCTTTATAAGAAAATTCCATGCTTCAAAACTCGATAAAAATGCGGAAAAATGCTTATAAATGCCGTTTTTTTGCAATTTTGACTATATTTCACCACTTTTAAAAATCTGAAAAAATTCATGGACATAGTTTGGCGTCTAAAAAACAAAATATTTTTTTCTCGGTCCTGCTATTGTCCCAGTTTTTATTTTATTGAATTTAAAAATTTTCGAACACCCATAAAAATTTAAATTTCGCGCCAAAAATTTTTGTCAAAATATCTGGTAGGCAATCAAAAAATCTAAGAAATGAAAAAAAAAGTTTCTTCAATGATTAGAACCGAATATATCGTCAAAAAACGAAATGTGACGTTTTAATTTTTTTTTTGAGGTTATGTGACGATAAAAGTGACTAAAAATTTTTTGTATGGGTACTTTTTGATGTAGAACAACCGGATATTTTTTACTTTTGTATTACCGAGGGGGCAGTTTCGACCTTCTTAATCGGCTAGACTCTTTGGGTCTTCTTCAGTGAAACAAATGTTTTTTTATCGTCTGTTTCGAAGTATTTTTTTAAGCTACAAATTTTTATTTAATCGTCCTTATGGCATTCAACCCTCACCATATATCTCACTGTCTTGATAGGATCAGGTACAAATTCGCCAGCATCTTCATTTTTTAAATTCGGAACAAAAATTCATACTCGTCAATCCTGAAAATCCTCGGGTAACTATTATGAACCAAGGCGAACTATAAGTGAACGTTACAGGAATAAAACAGGGAATGTCCAGTATTACAAAAAAATAGGGTTATACCTTCAATGTGTAGAAATGTCCAAGGGCAACCAGAATAATAGTGGGAATGTCCACCTCAACAAACAAGTAAAAACAGACTACAATTTAATAATTTTATATTGTACTAGCGACCCGAAAATATTCATTTAAATCTTGTGCTGTAAAGGACCATATAGATCTATATTAAATCAACAATGTATTTAAGCTATTTAATTGGATAAGGATTAATGCTGTATTGGTTAAAATCGCTTCAAAATTTGCCATTATTTGTCGTAAAAAGTAAATGACAAAAAAATGTTACTGTGGGATATCCATGAGAGATAGACATATACCATCGCGGAGTTTTCTGTAGACCTTTTCAATGTGTACAAATAATTAGTACATTATTTTGATAAATCTCGTAGGGTTCAGCCTGCGTTTGCAATGTAAGCGGAAAAAAATATGATAATTAACGACATCACATTAGAAACCTCAAAAATAACAGTATTTCTCCACTATTTAATGGATGTTATTATACATATAAACCTTCCTCTTGAATCACTCTATCTATTGAAAAAAACCGCATCAAAATCCGGTGCGTAGTTTTAAAGATTTAAGCATACAAAGGGACATAGGGACAGAGAAAGCGACTTTGTTTTATACTATGTAGTGATATATATATATATATATATATATATATATATATATATATATATATATATATATATATATATATATATATATATATATATATATATATCCGGTTTCATAACGTTCTACACCTTCCGGTTCCCAGTCTCCATTGTTTTCGGTCTTCCCAATCCCCTGGAAGTAAGTTTCTTTCGGACATGGCTCGGTTAATGCCCTTAATCCAGGTAACTTTTGGTCTTCCTTTTTTTATTTTTCATTTGGTGTCCATTTTAGGATTTGCTTTGGTAGACGTTCGTCCGTCATTCTCTCCACATGTCCATACCATACCAGCTGACGTTGTTCGATTTCATCGAGAATAGTTTTCTTTACGCCCATAATCTCTCTAATTCTCTCGTTGGTTATCCGTTCGATCCTCGACTTTCCGGCAGATCTTCGCCAAAAGTTCATTTCAAGAGCCAGCAGTTTACGTTCTAAAGTTTTATTTATCTGCCATGTTTCACATCCATACAATACAACGCTTTTAAATATTGCATACTATAAAAGATGTTTTCTTTCCTTGGAGATGTCTGTTGACCATAATAGTGAGTTTAGGCATCCAATCCATTATATAATAGTTAAATAATACAACGTATTATATATAATTCCACTATATTACATTAACCATAACAATTGTTTCAACACATAGTGTCTTCTTCAGATGATAGATAACATCTAAACAAAGTAAAGACTACTCTAAATTTTACATTCAAAAAGATATTTACCTGTGTCACCCAAATTTACAAGTCAATAAAATTACGGAAAAACCAAAATTATTTTTATTAGTTCAGGTTATTTTAATTGCATATTTAATAATGGGAACCATTTAAATCCAATTGGTCATTTAATAAAATGTTTATAATTTATGTTTGTTGATTTTCAGACATTCTAATAGATTTAATTTTAGCGATTTATTTTCCAAATGTAAAAAATCAAAATTATCATTAAAAGTCTGTTGTTCATTGTTTAAATGTAAAGCGTACTGAGAATTGGTGTGCGTTTTTAAATAAATTCTGCCCGTTTGCCCTATGTACATGGTAATTCTCTGGGAACTTTATCGATCGATTGTGGGAAAACTATAGTTAGAAAGAACATGAAAATTTGACAGTGTACTAACGTGCATGGAAGACAACCGATTAAAATATTCCCAAGATGGCGGCACTTCTAGTTAGAACGGAAGTAGATGTCAACTTGCTTATTTTAAATACAATACCCTATATATTATTGCATTTTTGATTTCTACGTAAAATTCTAGACATATTTCATGTATAATGTTCTATACTTAAGTCTCACCGTTTTGGACATATTTAAATTTTTATGTCAAAAATTGCGTTTGCGGACCAAAACTTAACTACACATTTTTCTTATAAGGAAGTCTTTATTATTTAATTTTGGTTAATTGTCTTGTACACGAAGATTGACTTTAGTAGTCTTTTTATGATATTTTGAAAATTATTAGTACAGAGTGGTCAAAAAAGAATAATAAAAATTATATTTAAAAAATCGTCAAAGGTCAAATTTTTCAAATAGAAAGCACCTATTTTTATAATTTTATCATACTAAGCATTAAAAATAAGGGTAACTTTGTATAAGGTTGTCTATTCCAAAGATTTCTAGTTTTCAAAATATTGGCAATTCAACATTTTTCTGTTGTAAAAATGCTGTGCGGCTTTTAAGTTTTGTTATTAGTTGGCCATGACTGCGAGGCGTGGCAAAAATCAAACAATTAAAATATATATATATATATATATATATATATATATATATATATATATATATATATATATATATATATATATAATGAACTTCGAATTAATAACACATTTTTCGACCACAAACTACAATACAAATATACTTTCAGTAACACTCGAGGACAACAATCAATGATCGACTACATAATAACAAACAGATGCTTACAACCACCTCAGATATTGGACATACGAGCCCTTAACTCTCCTGACATCGGTAGCGATCACAAACTACTCCTTGAAAAAATCAAAATGAAATAAAAACCCAACAAAAACACAAGATCTGGCACACCGGATAAGAAAATAAACGTAGAATCATTATGGGATGAATCCACTAAGGAATTATACCAAAAACGACTTGGGGAAAAAATACAAAACAAGCGATTAGACGAAAGGGATGACATTAACAACAGCTGGGAGAAACTAAAGCGAAATATCAACGAAGCAGCCACTGAAGCACTCGGAACACGAAAAACAAACCAAGGAAAAGGAGGACCCAACAAGACTTCCTGGTTCTGTAAGGAAGTTAAGGAGCAATGTAAAGAGAAAAAGAGAGCCTACTTAAAAAACAGGACAACGCAGTCTCCGGAAGATTATCAAGAGTACAAAAGAATTAGAAATAGCAAGTTATAAACAAGTACTGGGAAACCTTTTCAAAAAGGATGGAAAGCGACTTCTATGGGCTCCAGAAACAGATAAGACGACTGATCGGAGACCAAAGGAATAAAACACATAAATTAATTAGTAGTAACCGCATACCGAAGGGAACTTGGGTGAACTACTTGAAGGAATTATACAAGAAACAACACACAGAAATCAAACCTAACACACCCGAAATTATAATTAACGACGATATACTTGTAAAGAAGGAAGACGTAGAACTAGCCATAAAAAAACTAAAAAACAGGAAAAGTACGGGACCTGACGGAATTACCAATGAACTACTGAAATACGGAGGAGAGAGCCTGACAGAACAACTGAAAATTCTCATCAATAAAACCATATACCATCACAGAATCCCCGATGAATGGAGGACTAGCACAACAATACTCCTATTCAAAAAAGGCGATAAAAAAGTGCCGGCTAATTACAGAGGAATCAATCTTCTCTCCACCTCGTTAAAACTAACTTAATGAACACACTTCCTTAGCAGACGAACAGCAGGGATTCTGGTCGGGAAGGTCATGCACGCATGCCATATTTGTTATAAGACAAATAACTAAAAAGTCAATTGAATATAATCGTCCAGCCTTTATGTGTTTCATCGATCTAGAGAAGGCGTTCGATCATATACAGCTGGAGGATGTAACACAGCTACTTTACGACAGACAAATACCTCAAAACGTTATCAAAACGATTGAAAATATATATCAGGCAAATAGGATTCAAGCTAGGATAAACGGTGAATTGACCGAAAAAATAGAAATAAGTAATGGCATCCGACAAGGTGACTCCCTTAGCCCCCTACTATTTAACATCATCATGGACGAGTTGATAAAGCAGGTGCGTAGATTGAAAGGGTATAAAATGGGAGACAGGGAAATCAAAATACTGTGCTACGCCGACGATGCAGTGTTAATAGCTGAAAGCGAAGACTATTTGCAAAGACTACTGCACCAATTTAACATAACAGCGAAAAAGTTTAACATGAATATATCAGCGTCAAAAACTAAAGCCATGACTACATCTAGAACACCACTCAGATGCAAACTAGAAATAGATAGCAAAATTATACAGCAGGAAATGAAGTTCAAGTATCTCGGAATAGAAATATCCGGATACGGGGATGTTGAAACGGAGGTGAGGGGACAAGCCATGAAAGCAGCAATAACAGCCGCATGTCTTAACAGTACCATATGGAGCAATTAACATATAGGAATCGAAGTTAAATCCAGAATTTATAAAACAGCAATAAGACCTATACTAACATACACTGCAGAAACCAGACCAGAAACCTCGAAAACAAAACAAATACTGGAAACAACAGAGATGAGAGTGGTGCGCAGGATAGCTGGCAGGACACTTATGGATCGGAATAGGAGCGAGGATATAAGAAGAGTGTTTAAAGTCAATAACATCAATGACTGGGTATTACAAAGAAAAAGGGAATGGAACGAAGACATCAACCGCAGGACCGACGACAGAATAGTAAAGATCACGAGGGACAAATCACCAATAGGACATAGGAGCACTGGAAGACCCCGTAAACGATGGAGTGATAACCTCGCAATAGACTGAAACCAGGCAAAGAGATGAAGATTAACAAGCAAATTGCTTATATATAAGAAGGAAGAAGAATATATATATATATATATATATATATATATATATATATATATATATATATATATATATATATATATATATATATATATATATATATTAATAATTTATAGAGAAGAGCGCGCGGTATCTTCTTTCAAGAATGGGAAAATTGATTAACAACCCATAAACCTCACGAAAACCCCATTGAATCAAAATGTATGCAACCAGAGTTTCACGCTCGGTGTTGCCAAAAAACTTCATAAATATAATAAAATAGCGCTACATCCGACAATACTGCAAATGCTGCTATCAAATTGGGAAAATTTCGATTAGTAGCCAAACTTACAGGTACCGCGCCCTACCGTCCAACGTCGCAAACGAGCACGCTACAGGCACCTCTCCGCGACAGGAAAACAATCGCGAATCGCAGGAAAGGCGTGCGCACTCACGGCCAACATTTCCACCGCCTGCTCGATCAGTCGGCAGGATTCGCCTTCTCGGCCGCTCAGTAGCGCCACAATCGTGCACGTTCAAACATGGCGTCCGCCGAACAAACAATTCAACCAATCCCCGTCGACCAAAAAGGCATTCCCAAATCGAAAAGAAAACTTCAAAAACACCTTCGCAGTGCCGGACTGGCTTACGTTTCTCGAACAGGAAAAATCATCCCCGCGAAAAAAGTGGCAGGTAGGTTAATTAAGGCGAAAATACAGTGAAAAAGTGGTGTGCAATAAAAATCTAGTGCCCTAGTCGCGACGTCATCCGCTCGCTGATTCACGGCGCGCCGCGATGTGCCCAATTGTTTTGCCACGTCGTAGTGTGCTTTGCGAAACAATCGTTCTGTCCCTTCGAAAAAACAAGGGAAATTTAGTAAACAAAACAAGAAAATAACCTCACATTTGGTAGTCGTCGGGTATACACTTGTAGAATAATTTTCGAAGAAAAAACCCGATAGCGACCTTACTATGTAGGTCACAGGGTCGCTACGGCCTTGTGCGCTCAAAATGGCACGTGGAGCGCTTTTTAAAACTGGTTTTACCGCGTCAATCTGATTGTTTTTCTGACTGAAATCGAGAAAAACACTCGCATCGAGTAAAATTAATAACCAAACAAGTCATCTCGATGAATGAACGCGTTTGGTTTGAAATTTCTAAGGTGGCGCGGGATTTTCTTTTGTTTTATTTCATTCCTCTTTGTCGGGCGCGTGGCCTACTGTCAGGTTGTGTCAGCTGATCGGGAGCGCGCTATTTTTTTGTTGTGCAATTTTTGCACTTATTATGTGGAAAATTGTCAAAGAAATAAACCACGTTTATTTATTGAATAAATCGAAATCCCAACAATATGTTAAAGTTAATTGGTAGAATAAGTTATTTTAGGGATGTTTTTATGGTATTTTGTAGGATCATTTTGTTTCCTTTTTTTTTTCAGAAAAATCTAAATTAATAGATTTTTTTTCTCTCGATACTTTTAAAAATTGATACTTTTTAGCCCGAAAATTGCCTTTAAATAACTAGACGAACCCAAATACGCAAAGCCAAAAATGTGTTATTTGATCGACTAGGTACGTTGAGTAACGCCACGAAAAATATGAAAGCCGAAAAAATATCAAGGCCTTCTTGTAACGATGATGACTAGTTTGGCGATTGTTTTGCATTTGTTTGGGCCAAAGGCGACTTTTCGATGAGAGCGAGATCGGAATGATTCGTGGGTTAACAACAACGACGACGACGACTACGACGGGGCTCAAGGAGATATTTTGAAATGATTACGACGCACTTAGCAGGCTTTAAGTTTCGGACGTTTTCGCGCGTCGTCCTTACGTACCGGAACTAGGTTGCCCTACGATATTTTTGACAGGTTTATCATAGAGAAACTGTTTTAAATTGATGTACAGCCAAATGTTATTTAAATCGTATATTTTTATTGTTTTTTTTGATACCTGTAAATTATACTTGGAGATATTTTAATATATATATATATATATATATATATATATATATATATATATATATATAACAGTGTGGCCAGAAAAATCAGCGTTTTATTTTTTTTTTTTTTTATTTATAGCTTTATTCGAAATTTGGCATCAATTTCTGCCTCGACCGAGAAAAATATTAATCTCTCAAATTTTCCAAAAAAAAAATTAAAAAAGTAGGGTTATATCTCAAAATATCGAAAAAAACTTATTAGAAAAAATTATTTCTAAATGCAATTTTTAGCCCATATGCAAGATTTCAACTGTATAAGATTATTTAGATTTTTTGCCCATTTTTTGTAAACTGCACCACTGTTTGCAAAATAAGACTCAACGCAACCCTACATAAAAGTTCTTAGTTTTTGACCATGCTTCATCCAGATATATTTTGTTTTTTAAAGTAGGCGTCATAATAAATGTGTATTTTTCTACAAAATCCAAATAAAAAAATTAAAATTTGGGGGACATATGATGCAAAAGTTTGTTTTTGACCCTGTAATAAGGTTAACTTCATAGAATAGCTATTTTTGAAAAAAATTGCATTTAAAAAAAACTTTTTCTAATAACTTTCATCGGTATTTTGAGATATAAAACCCACTTTTGATTTTTTTTTGGAAAAAAAAAAAACGCCCCTGCACACTTTAAATTTTTAAGCTAAATGAACTTTATTGGGCTTAAAATTTTTCATTAACTCTTCTACTTTTTGATGCCGTATGGGTATATTTGGATTTTCAAAAAATGACGGAACAAACAATGGCCGTCACAAGAAAGTAACTGCAAAATGTAATATCTTATTTTTAATCAAATTCTAATTAAAAAACATAATTTTAACTCTTGTAATTCACCTTTTCAAATGATATTGAGCTCGCCGATTATAAATCTATTGTTAGCTTCTTAAAAATTTCAAAATGGGCGAAGCAAAGATGGCCGCGGAGAAAGTGTAAAAAATCATTTTGTGTCATAAAAGTATGAGTAGGAT
Organism: Diaprepes abbreviatus; assembly: GCA_034092305.1. Classification (NCBI taxonomy): domain Eukaryota; kingdom Metazoa; phylum Arthropoda; class Insecta; order Coleoptera; family Curculionidae; genus Diaprepes; species Diaprepes abbreviatus. The sequence goes on from JASJET010000247.1 coordinate 65,660, forward strand.
ATATAACAAAGGGTTATTATGGTCGCTGGTACCAAATTTCCTATTAAATTTTTTTAAATATTCATGATGGCGGATTTCAATATGGCCGATGAAAGGGTGTAAAAATAAATCATTTTATGTCATAAAGTACAAGTTGGGTATGCAATTATGGATTTTTAGAGTCGCTGATTACCCATAACAAATTTTAACATAACAAAATGGCGGATTCAAAATAGCGGACCTGAATTTTCAAAAAAACCTAAATTTGACTTTGATAATTCATTGAAAGGGGTTTTTTGATCGCCGAAAATGATTTTTTCAATTGGAGTTTTCAAGTTTTCATACCCAATAGGGCATATCTTGTATAGAACATTGCATATTTATGCTTTCCGGTGCTACTGAAATAATAAATTGCAATTAATAATTTAAATACATTTACTTGTATTAATTCGCATTGCTTCATTGCTATACAATGACCATGTTTTGTACCCCTTTTTTCACCTCCAAATACCTCATTATATGTCAATTTTTTACCGGAATCTGAGACAACAGGGTGATTTTTTAAAATTTGTAGGTACCAAAAAAGCTGATTTAAAATTTTTTGTTAATAGTGAAGTATGCTCTAAATCTTTTTGTAAAATTTAAAAAAAAAAAAAAAAGAAAATATACCTCATTTCAGCGGTCATTTTAGATTCGCCATTTTGGACTCCTATAATCCTTTAATGCATAACTCATGCTTTTATGACACAAAATAATTTTGACACTTTTCAACGGCCATCTTTAATTCGCCATTTTGAAATATTAAAAAGCTAAGAGTAGATTTATAATCGGCAACCTTAAAAACATTTGATAAGTGAATTTTTATAAAAACTAGATGAAAAATAAGAGAGTTACTTTATTGAGGGCGGCCATTGTTGTTCCGCCATTCTGAAAATCCAAATATTCCATACGCTATTAAAAAGTACAAGAATAAACGAAAATTTAGGCCCAATAAAGACAGAAAATGTCCCATTCATACATAATAAAAATTCATCCTGTATTTCGAATTATCCATTTTATATAATTTTGCTATGTTTTACACCCCTCGTAAATCAACCAAAATTTCACGAGATATAATTGTGATCGACGTCTCGTCACGACAATACGGCCGATACACGTATTTTACCGACATACAGTGCGAAAACTCACCATTTGTTAGAAAAGGCGATAAATACGAAAACATGACGGTGCGCGTTGTGACGTCAGCAGTGGTTTGAGGGCCGATCGTATGGAATTTTTGTTTTTTTTATCGCGGTATCCGTGGCGCAAAACGCATTAACAGCAATGAAATATTATTCGATTCGATGTCGACCATTGTTTTTATCTTTTGTTTTATGGGGCCTACTAGAATAAGGTGATCGATAATATCGAAATATAATATAATATTAATCTTTAAAAGGATTTTTGATACTCTATCGACTATTATATTTCATTAAGAATTTTGTGCCATGGAATTTAGATTGTGGTGTTGGTATAGATAAGGAAAACGTAGTAATTACATTACGCCTTATGAGAAATAATCTGAAATTACTACCTATAACTATAACAAACAACTTTATTTGACGTGCTAAACACTCAGCACGGTACCCTTAGTTTATGAAGCTGCTCACATTTGATATACTCAATAAACGATAATAATTAAACAAGTGTGACAAGTGCAAGGATACCGTAGAGTAGTGACTCATATTTTTTTACTTTATTGCATACGGCAGCTTTGTTTATATATTTGCACTAAATTCTTTTTATTATTATTATTACTATTTTTACAAGGTGCAATGTTCAATTTACATATTGGAGACACGTTTATTATATAGTATACGATTGTTTTAATGCTGTGTGTTTTTATAATAATAATTAATATTTGTTTAGGAACCTTCTATATTGTTGGAATGGTTTATTTTTTGGAAGCACGTTCATGGTACCAATATTAAGCCAAAATTTTTTTTATTGAAAAAAATTTGTAAAAGGTCACGCTGAAAAATTAATTAATAACAATTAAATTGAATTTATAAAATTACACTAATAATAATAATAATTATATTAATTGTAACCTTATTTTTTTGTTTGGTTTTCAAATTTTTATTGTTTTTTTCGTGTTCCATTCCTATCAAAAACTAATTTTCAGTTTTTAGTGCGGATTCATACCCATATATTAAAAAAAAACATGAATAGGACTTATTGCAACTTCACACGCCAAAGAGACTTACTATGACTTAATCGGTCTGCTTCGAAGCCTAATATATTCAGTTGCTTTGCGACCCAATAGCTATTGGACACTCAGTACATAAATCTCAAAATAAAAACCTCAATTTTTTTTTTTTTTTTTTGGTTAAAAATAAAGTACTGAACACCGGCGCTATCGCCCCCCCCCCCCCCCCAAGAGCATTGAGTTCAGGAAAATAAACCCAATTTTGCCTTTTATACTATAGTTTATTCAAGAACTAGAGAGAGAAATATATCATTTTTTACCCTTTTTTTTCTTCGCAAACACCTGTGTTCTTTAGTCCGGTGTCTTTAGCGGAATCTGTTAGACACATATATTTTTCATAGGAATGGGTTAGAAATTTTGTAATTAAAAATGCCGGTCTATAATAATGGACTATTTGGGTTGGATAACAATAGATATTTGGATGTGAGAAGTGTTAAAAAGGATTTTAATCCTTGTCATCATAAGCGTCGGAAGGAGATTATTTTATCACTAAGTATTTATGGCATAGAATATTATTTCGATAATAAACTTAAAATAAAAAGTTTTTATAATTTTATTTTATTTCTTTTGATTTCTTAATAATTCACATACATTAAAAAATATAGATAATTTTGACATAGAAACCGTTTTAGGCACATTCAACTAAAATGTAGCGATTTTCCCTCAAAAAATTCTAAGTTATAAGTTAAATACATACAAAATACCCATTGTCAAAAATACAAGAAGTTAAACATATATATAAAAAAAATAAATTCGTCCATATAATATTAAAATTTTTTTTGGGGCTATCGGTCATTTTATTATTAATTTAAAACATTTTTAGGACATTTGACGTTTCTGTTTATTTATTCCTTAAACCATCTGCAGAATTACAATTAAACACTAAAAAGGGATTCAAATGTAATTAATTTTTATGATGATACAGAAAATTTAAATAATAAATTGTGTTTACGCTGGTAAACATTACGTATCTAATTCGTAATCAAAGTCAGTGAAGCTATCTTTGCTCAAATTAATTTAATTGGTTCCTCTATCTCACCGATCATGAGATCGAGTTTCCACATTTTCTTTTATTCTTTTATTATATGGATTTTTCCCAATTTTCTGCATTAACTTTATTCAAAAAAATCTTTCAAAAGTGCAGTTAAATTACTAATTTTGTAGGTTGTGTTGATTCTAGCAACTATACCTTTTACTTGAGAGAGATATTTCCGGACGATCTATAAGAACAGATTTCCTATCTGGTTTTTCCCAGCAAAAATTAAGTTCTCTGAGCAATTTCCGGAGCTCAGTTCTTTTAATTTCAGGTAAATGCAAAGCACAAACAAGATAAATCACTAAGGACACACTGTAAGGTGTACTTTGCTTACTAACACAAATAAAAAAAATTGAATTGAAATTTTATTGTTGCAGTAAATTTAAAAAAGCTTATAATATTTAAATATAATTAGATTTATGGTAGTCCTCAGTTACCTGTGACACTGGAGCAGGTACGTTGGATGTTTCGGTAACCGTTTTATTACTCTCTCTAGTTCTTGAATAGAGTGTAGGAATGTGTATGCTTGCGATCTCCCCTCCCCTTCCTAAGAACTTTAATTTAAGGAAAATAGAACCGATTCTGCCTTTTATACTAGGAATGTGTATGCTACTAGCGTCCTCCCCCCTGTCGGTAACTTGTTGTTTCTTGTGATCGCCCCTCCCCTTTCCAAGGGCTTCAAATTCAGAAAAATAGATCCGGCCCTGTCTTTTACACTAGAAACGGGAATGTTGCTGGTGTCTCCCCCCACCCGTTGACAACTTGCTTTCGCTTGCCATACAGTACTTTTGTGATATCAGCGCCCCCCAAAAGATAGGGGTTGGATCCGCCCCTGACTGAGCGTGTATCAGCGCCATTTTGCAACCATCCGACTTCTTGTCGAATGTATCAGAATAAAAACTTAAAACATCTGTTGCAAATGGATAGAATTGTCACAAAGGTACCTTATCTGTATTTTATCTACTTCCTTGATAAAAAAGTATTAATAAGGTGTTACTGAAAAAAAAACAATCTACTTAACTAATTAATACCGTATACTCCTTATGTTTTATTATGTTGCAGGAAAATTAGTTTTTCCTTTAATTTTAGATAATCAGTTTGAAGGGTTACTTTATTAAAAGTGTGGAGTTTCAAAGGGCTTTCAAGCGGCGCTTTCTGGAAGAAAGCTGAGTCCACTACGCGTTATTATTTTGGGAAATCAAAAATATCTACAGCGCCTGCTTCGGTACTTTTACCCACCCCACATTTAAATCAGTAGAGTTTCAAAGTTATATATTTCAGTAAATAATAATCATACGCAAGTTTTCAAAAAAGCATTTTAAAGTTCTTTCCAAGTACTTTCAAGTAATGTAAAGTGCAAATAAAATTTCACATTTTTTAAAGGTTCTATATATATATATATATATATATATATATATATATATATATATATATATATATATATATATATATATATATATATATATATATATATATATATCAATGCAGTTTCGCGGAAAATGCTCGTAGGAAAATTCTGATCAGACCGTTTTTTGAGTTTTTTCCGAGATCTTTAAAATATTTTTTTTTAAATCTTGTTCCAAGTACATTTTTGAACAAAAAATAGCCTTTTTAACGAAAAAAATGCTCGATATATTTCTCAACTACGAGAGATAGAAAAAAAAAAATTCAAATAAAAAAAATTTCTGTTTTTACACGTAGAATCATCTTCGTTTGTTCCGGAATTTTTTCCGCACTTTTGATTTTTTAAATTTGTTCAAAAACATAATAATATAGTTATGCCTGTGTCTAAAAATAGAATTGGAACAATTCAAGGTCATGGTGAGACCTTTTTTTTACAGGCTTATTGTCTATTTGACGAAAAAAAGAATTTTTTTAATAGCTGTTATATATTTGTAGGATTATTCTCATTTTTGTGCTTTTTAAACGGTTTGGAATGAATAAATAAATAAATAAATATCGTTAAGTCTGTTAGAAATATAAAAAAACAAACTTTATACACGAAACTGTTCAACATTCATGAAGTTAATAATTTTTTACTCCTTATGATGTTAAATATCGAAAAAAATTTTCTAATAATTTTATTATCTATTAAACAGGTCTACAAGGTTATATTGTTGCGCACCTGGGGGCATTTCTCGAAGTTATTTGTCGCGTATAACCTTCTTCTTCAAGTGCCTTTTCCATTGCGGAGGTTGGCAATCATAATAGCTATTTTAATTTTTGAGACAGTTGCTCTAAATAGTTGTTTTGAACTGCATCCAAACCATTCCCTTAGGGGTTTTTTAGCCATGAAATTCGTCGTCGTCCTACGCCTCTTCTACCACTTATTTTGCCCTAGATTATGAGCCGTAAGATGCTGTACATTTCTCCCCGCATAATGTGTCCGAAATATTGCAGTTTTCTCTGTTTTACTGTTATCTCGACTTCCTTTTCTTTCCCCATTCTTCTCAACACCTCGGCCTTCGTAACTCGATCCACCCACGAAATCCTCTGAATTCTTCTATAGGTCCACATTTCAAAAGAGTTAAGTCTTCTCATTGCCTCTCGATTCAGTGTCCATGCTTCCATTCCATAATATAGAACACTGTAAACGTAACATTTAGTCAGTCGTATTTTCAGGGCTAACGTTAGATCTTTGCTGCAGATAACCTTTTTCATTCTAATAAAGTTTGCACGTCCTTTCTTGATTCTGGTTTTTATTTCGACGGTATAGTCATTATTTTCTGTTATTAAGGTTCTCAAGTGTACTTCTTAACTCTTTCTATGTGCTGGCCTCCTACCATTAGGGTTTCATTATTATTGGTGTTGTTCTTACTAATTATCATGAACTTGGTCTTTTTCGTGTTAAGAGAGAGTCGATATTCTCCACTAGATCTTTCAAACTATCAGCTATTATTACGGTGTCATCTGCATACCTAATATTGTTGATTAAAACTCCGTTTACTTTTATCCCTGCTGTTTCAGATGCAAGACTTTCCAATAAGTCCTCTTCAGAATAAGCGTTAAATAGTAAAGGTGACAATATACACCCTTGTCTGACTCCCCTTTGTATTTCCACATCTCCGGATATTTCCTGTCCAATTTTTACTGCCGCTCGCTGATTGTATAAACCTAATTCCCCAAAATCATAACCTCATTTTTTGTAGATATGTATTATCCATAATTTAATTTTTTTTTCCATTACTTCGCACATGTGTTATTAAAACAAATATTCAAATAAATGTGCAGTAACCATAAATACTCGGATACCACCTTGCTCCGAATTGTACAGCCTCCTTAACGTCCTCCGATTTCAGGAAAAACGCGTGATGTAAAATGCCCCAAGCAGATCAGATTATACCAGAAGTACTGCGACACAAACAAATCAGAATAAAACACGTAGGAACAGTTTTAGAAATAATATTTTTCTTAGTAAATTATACTAATTTTTAAATTATACAGAGAAATTTACTTAAAAAAATATGTTATTACTAAAGCTATGTATAAATTTATATTTTAAACAATCTTTGATCGACTTACATCTTATATGTCAAATATTTTATCTTAAAAACAAATTTCTTGTAACAAGATGAATCATAGCTTACATTTTCATCATTCCATCCCTCTGGCAGTATCACGTCGTTAAATTTATTATTATGATTCTTTCAAGAATACCAAAAACTTTTCTACGCAAACAAAGCGTATCGAGAAAACTTTTTGAAAATCTCTTTTTTGGGTTTGATTTCAGAACTATTACGCCATAATATGAACAAAAAAACTCCATGAATAACTTTCTTCTTGACTTAAACTTTTGCTAACAACTATTTTTTGGCGCATATACAGTGTGATCAATAAAGTTTGGGATTTTTTTTATTAATTAATACCTTTATTCGAAATTTCACTTTGGTAGTAACAATTTCTGCTTCAATCGAGATGAAAATTAACCAAAAAGTAGTAGTCACGTGATTAGCATTATCTCTCAAATTTTAATTTTTATACTGAAAAAATTCAAAATATCGAAAAAAGTTATTAGAAAAAGTTTTTCTAAATGCAATTTTAAGCCCATATGCAAAATTTCAAATGTATAAGATAATTTTGATTTTTTGCCCATTTTTTGTAAACTGCACCACTGTTGCAAAATAAAACTCAACGGAACCTACATAAAACTTCTTAGTTTTGACAATACTTCATTCCAAACATACTTTGTTTAAAGTAGCGCCATATCAAATGTGTTTTTTCACAAAATCCAAATAGGGCTATTAAAATTTGGTCAGATGTGATGCAGAGTTTGTTTTTGACCCTGTATAGGGTACCTTCATAAAACAACTATTTTTGAAAACGTAGTTTATGTCAGACAGTGGATTTTATTAAAGAAAATATGTTTGGGATGAAGCATGGTCAAAACTAAGAAGCTTTATGTCGGTTGTGTAGAGTTTTATTTTGCAACAGTGGTGCAATATACAAAAAAAATGGGCCAAAAATCTAAATTATCTTATACAGCTGAAATATTTATATATTATGTACTAGCGACCCGCCCCGGCTTCGCACGGGTGCAATGCTGATACTAAATACACTACAGAAAAACTGTGACTATTTATTTTATTTTTACAACAATTATTACATCGGCCTCCGACGCGCTATTTATAGGCACGCTGCCGCCGCCCCGGTCGGCCAGTACCGCCGCAAGCGCTACTTCCCGCAATTTTAAATCTGTAATATCTTCGAAAATATTCATTTAAATCTTGTGCTGTAAAGGACCATATAGATCTATATTAAATCAACAATGTATTTAAGCTATTTAATTGGATAAGGATTAATGCTGTATTGGTTAAAATCGCTTCAAAATTTGCCATTATTTGTCGTAAAAAGTAAATGACAAAAAAATGTTATTGTGGGATATCCATGAGAGATAGACATATACCATCGCGGAGTTTTCTGTAGACCTTTTCAATGTGTACAAATAATTAGTACATTATTTTGATAAATCTCGTAGGGTTCAGCCTGCGTTTGCAATGTAAGCGGAAAAAAATATGATAATTAACGACATCACATTAGAAACCTCAAAAATAACAGTATTTCTCCACTATTTAATGGATGTTATTATACATATAAACCTTCCTCTTGAATCACTCTATCTATTGAAAAAAACCGCATCAAAATCCGGTGCGTAGTTTTAAAGATTTAAGCATACAAAGGGACATAGGGACAGAGAAAGCGACTTTGTTTTATACTATGTAGTGATTTCATCTTAAACCATATATTAATTATAATTATTCTTTAAATTCTTTGGTATAGATTTCTAATTTATTTCTTACATCAAAGACCATTTAAAATTTCGCCTGTCATTGCAGACTTTTTCAAAATTTTTTGTTTTTAGGTTTAAAATAAGTATTGTCTACAAACCTACAAAAAGAGACTGGCTTCATTTAACATTATTTCAAAATATTAAAATTAATCAGCGTCACAAATAATTTTGTTTCTATTTGTTGACCGTGTAGTTATTAATTTGTTTTTACTTTTTTGGGTTTCGGTCATATTATTACTTTATAAAAAATTAACACATGTTTTTTTTCTGACGTTTCGGTTTATTTTATTGATTAAACCATCTTCAGAGAATTACTGTAAATATGAAAAGGAATATGTAAATTTATGTTATATAAACTGAAAATTTTTACTTTCTTACCTAATGTTAACAGGTGGTTCACTTGAATAACTTACATTTAATTATTTTACAACTTTAATACACTATAATTAAAAACTTCTTTTTTAATATAAATATAAATATAGAAAACTATTATTTTTTGAATGCATTTTTTTCACATCTGGTTTGTTTTGCTTTTGACAGAGTACTTACCAAAGGGTTTGAAAGTTTCTGGACCATCTGCAATTTTATTGCCCTATTAGATTAGTATATACATTACTCAGGTCATTTGTGTCCGTTCTGAAATTCATTGTACAGGGTGTTCTTTTAATATGGATCATTTCTTTAACTGTTACAAAAAAAGAACAGTTAAAGAAATGATCCACATTAAAAGAACACCCTGTACAGTGAATTTCAGAACGGACACAAATGACCTGAGTAATGTATATACTAATCTAATAGGGCAATAAAATTGCAGATGGTCCAGAAACTTTCAAACCCTTTGGTAGTACTCTGTCAAAAGCAAAACAAACCAGATGTGAAAAAAATGCATTCAAAAAATAATAGTTTTCTATATTTATATTTATATTAAAAAAGAAGTTTTTAATTATAGTGTATTAAAGTTGTAAAATAATTAAATGTAAGTTATTCAAGTGAACCACCTGTTAACATTAGGTAAGAAAGTAAAAATTTTCAGTTTATATAACATAAATTTACATATTCCTTTTCATATTTACAGTAATTCTCTGAAGATGGTTTAATCAATAAAATAAACCGAAACGTCAGAAAAAAACATGTGTTAATTTTTTATAAAGTAATAATATGACCGAAACCCAAAAAAGTAAAAACTAATTAAGTCACAAATAATTAAACACAGTTAATATGTATAAAGCAAAATCACATTTTTCGTTAAAATCTTTATAAATTTAAATGTACGTACCTGTCATGTTAACCGAAACCAGTCTCTTTTTGTAGGTTCGTAAATATTACTAATTTTAAAAATAAAAACAAAAATTTTTAGAACAATCTGTCATGACAAGCGAAACATTAAATGGCCTGTGACGTAACAAATTAAATAAATTAGAAACCTATATTCAAGAAATTAAAGAATATATATATATATATATATATATATATATATATATATATATATATATATATATATATATATTTCAAATGAATAAATATAGTTCCAAGTTCGGGATATTTTGTACCCCATTACCAACAATTACAATTCTGTAGCAAATACAACAGTTTTATTTCCCCATCGACAATCAAAACAATAAATATAAATTAAATAATAAACTCTAAATTTAAGAAAATAAAAAATAGATATCACTATCACTACATAGTATAAAACAAAGTCGCTTTCTCTGTCCCTATGTCCTTTTGTATGCTTAAATCTTTAAAACTACGCACCGGATTTTGATGCGGTTTTTTTCAATAGATAGAGTGATTCAAGAGGAAGGTTTATATGTACAATAACATCCATTAAATAGTGGAGAAATACTGTTATTTTTGAGGTTTCTAATGTGATGTCGTTAATTATCATATTTTTTTCCGCTTACATTGCAAACGCAGGCTGAACCCTACAAGATTTATCAAAATAATGTACTAATTATTTGTACACATTGAAAAGGTCTACAGAAAACTCCGCGATGGTATATGTCTATCTCTCATGGATATCCCACAATAACATTTTTTTGTCATTTACTTTTTACGACAAATAATGGCAAATTTTGAAGCGATTTTAACCAATACAGCATTAATCCTTATCCAATTAAATAGCTTAAATACATTGTTGATTTAATATAGATCTATATGGTCCTTTACAGCACAAGATTTAAATGAATATTTTCGAAGATATTACAGATTTAAAATTGCGGGAAGTAGCGCTTGCGGCGGTACTGGCCGACCGGGGCGGCGGCAGCGTGCCTATAAATAGCGCGTCGGAGGCCGATGTAATAATTGTTGTAAAAATAAAATAAATAGTCACAGTTTTTCTGTAGTGTATTTAGTATCAGCATTGCACCCGTGCGAAGCCGGGGCGGGTCGCTAGTAAATAATAAACCAAAAAAAGGTCTAAATAAAAAATATTTCTTTCGGTAAAATTCACAAAAAAATACTCTTGTGTTTTTTTCATCAAATCAATAATTTGTCCATAAACTTCAATGAGCACTTTTTACCTTATACACAGGTGTATATACAGTGTGTCCCAAGACGAACTGTCGCAATCGATTTGTGTTGATATTTTGATAATAAATAAATACAGGATGATCAAAAACTAACTTTAAATAGAAACTTGAAAAAATCGTTAAAAGACAATTTTTTTAAATGTAAACCTCCTATTTTTATAATGTTATCTTATTTAGCATTAAAAATAAGGATGACTTTGAATGACAGTTTAACATTTTTGTATTGTAAAAACGCTATAAAGCTTTTAAGTTTTGTTATTAGTTGGCCATGACGGCGAAACGCAACGAAAAAAAAAAAAACCATAGAGCACTACAGAAACGTACACTATTCTTGCCATTTGACAATCATGCCGGGGTGATTAAATTTGTTTATTATCTGTGAGGAATGTAATAAAGTTTTATTAAGAACATGCCAGACATTTGCTGATAGATATCCAGATAAACAGTAACCGTCACGGAAATGTGTTAACTCCATGGTAAATAGACTTTCGTCAGTAACAAAAATGTAACATTGGTGTTTTTGCTGGAATGTGTTCATATCTCGATGGTAAATCTGAAAGACCTGTGCAAAAAAAAATGGCGAACCAAAAATGGTCACGATTTTCGGTTTTTTGAGTTTATCTCGAAAAATAAAAATTGTACCGAAAAATGTTTCAAACAAAAGTTATAGAGAATTAAAAAACCTATCGATTCATGTAATATAAGTTATAGGTGGCGTCACTAGTTATCGAGATATATTTTTTTTTTCGACAAAATATACGGTTTTCGATTAGAGTCGGCCCAATTTTCGAAGGTTCACAGATCGTATGGAAGTGTATTTCTTGGATCCAAAAAATTCACAGGGAAAGTACAAGTATTAAAAAGCATCTTCTGCAAATTTGAGCCCTTACGAATTTTTGAAAAAAAAAAAACTTTTTTTTTATCCAAAAAAAATTTTTTTTGAGATCTAAATTCAATGCACGCAGTAAAAAAAAATTATCACCATCCGGTGAAAAGTTATTGCAATTTTTTTGGTGCAAAAATTGGTTTTTGCAAAATTCCTCGGCCCACGATTGAAAAAAATATTTTTTTTTAATAGATCTTCAAAATATAAAACAATACAAACAATTTCCATTAAAATTGAGCATTGTATCTTAATTAGGAACGCGGAAAAATTGAGGTTGAATTTTCAACTTTGACATCGATTTTCTCGGAAAATAAAAACACTCACAGATTCCGGGTTTGACATACTTTTTTAGAATGATAATACCTATATTTATGTTAAATTTTAAATCGATAATTTCTTAATAAATATCCTTTTTTTATATAAAAAACACAAATCGTAAGTTTTGTCGAAAAAAAAATATATCTCGATAACTAGTGGCGCCACCTATAACTTATATTATATGAATCGATAGGTTTTTTCATTCTCTACAACTTTTGTTTGAAACATTTTTCGATACAACTTTTACTTTTCGAGAAAACCTCAAAAAAACTGAAAATCGTGACCATTTTTGGTCCGCCATTTTTTTTGCACATGTCTTTCAGAGCTACCATCGAGATATGTTTTATAGGATGCCAAAATATATACATTCCACTAAATAAACCAATGTTACATTTTTGTTAACAAAACAGCTCTTTTTTGATCTAATTTTCATGGAGTATATTGGAAAATTTCAAAAATGTTGGCGCCGTGAAAGCAAAAATGCATAAAAGAAAACCTATTCTCAATGGTGGAAATGTCCAAATTGCAAGTTTGGGGTATATTGCGTCATGTTCTATGACATCGTTAAGACAAGTGGCCCTATAAACAGAAATTTCGATGAGTTCAATACGTAGAATTCTGGTGTTTGTTTGAAGGTCATAGACAATGATGTTTCTTGCGAAGTTGTAGATATCTATTGGACTTCCACTGTCTTTATTTTTTTGTTGAATATCACGACGTTTCGGCTAGTAGTTATCTCCAGCCGTTTTCAAGTGAAACTAAATAAATCCCTTAGCTACATGACTATTTATACTAAAAGTAAATGCAGTAGAGTCTGACTGAGATGGGTGCAGTCATGCCTGCTATGGCAAAATCATATTTTTTATGCTGCATTTAGTTTTAGTTTACAATTACTAAGAATTGGTTTCCACACTTCTCTTATATCTAAAGATGTTTTACTAAAACAACTCGGGTTCTGATGCATAACCGCAACTTCTTTGAATTTCCGTTTTCTCCAATATTGTTCTCGGTGTAGTATTTTAGCTTCAGACCATTTTATGTGATGTCCATGAGTCCAGGCATGGTTGGCGGCACCAGATTTTTCTGTTTCTCCTCGAGCTGTGCATTTTTGATGTTTTTTGATCCTTACGTCAAGAGGTCTCTTTGTTTCGCCAATGTAGGAATTGCCACATTCACATGGTATCTGATATACACAGTATATCTAGTGGATAAATTTCTTGAACAACGCAGAAATAGCACAATATCGACAATGAATGAAGAATGGAAACCAGTATTGAACATCCCCTATGTTAAAGGCATTTCAGAAAAAGTTAGAAGGATAGTTGTTTTTAATTCAAATAACTCTCTGAGAAGTCGGCTCACCAGGGTCAAACCAACAAATCAAAGAGACATGAAGAACTGTGTATATCAGATACCATGTGAATGTGGCAATTCCTACATTGGCGAAACAAAGAGACCTCTTAACGTAAGGATCAAAGAACACCAAAAATGCACATCTCGAGGAGAAACAGAAAAATCTGGTGCCGCCAACCATGCCTGGACTCATGGACACCACATAAAATGGTCTGAAGTTAAAATACTACACCGAGAACAACATTGGAGAAAACGGAAATTCAAAGAAGCAGCGGTTATATATTAGAACCCGAGTTGTTTTAGTAAACCATCTTTAGATACAAGAGAAGTGTGGAAACCATTTCTTAATAATTGTAAACTAAAACTAAATACAGCATAAAAAAAATATGATTTTGTCATAGCAGGCATGACTGCACCCATCTCAGTCACACTCTACTGCATTTACTTTTAGTATAAATAATTAGTTTTTACTTTTTTGGGTTTCGGTCATATTATTACTTTATAAAAAAAATTAACACATGTTTTTTTTCTGACGTTTCGGTTTATTTTATTGATTAGACCATCTTCAGAGAATTACTGTAAATATGAAAAGGAATATGTAAATTTATGTTATATAAACTGAAAATTTTACTTTCTTACCCAATGTTAACAGGTGGTTCACTTGAAAAACTTACATTTAACTATTTTATTACTTTAATACAATATAATTGAACACTTCTTGTTTAATATAAATATAAATATAGAAAACTATTATTTTTTGATGCATTTTTTTTTTCACATCTGGTTTGCTGTACTTTTCTTCATATTTATGCCAATAATAATACTTTACGAACACATATTAAAACAGATATTCCTATCTCGTTTCGTGATGGAACTATAGGGAAAATATTAGGTTTTAAAAATAAGGAATTAGAAGGTCTTAAGGAGCACATTTCAGATTTTCCAGCGGAAATTATTAAAGTAAACGCCATAAACATCGATTGTAATATTGCCGAAGGATCATATTTAAATGGAAAACCTGTTCATATAATACATCAATTTTTTCCTAGTGTAGCTCCTGGTTTTAAAATAATAGAATCACCACAAAATGTCCTTTACTTTCCTGTTACTGTAAAGGTAATAGACAATATAAACATTAAAATAGTAGATCAAGATGGTGATCTCATCAATTTCAGAGGAGAAACGGTAACAGTAAGACTACATCTTAAAAAAATGGATGAATAATGGTTATTTTATATAATACAGATATCTACTACTTCGCACGTAGAATTCATCATATATATATATATATATATATATATATATATATATATATATATATATATATATATATATATATATATATATATATAGAATTAACGAAAAAAGATTTATATGTAAAAAAGTTTGTCAACAATTTTTTTTCAGCGGAATATTTTTATCAAACCCCCATAGAAAAACCACACCAAAATCTCTCACTCCTCTGAAAATTTAGGCGTGAGCAAACAATAATCACGTCGAATTGACCACAACCATTTTTTTAAATCGGATTAAATAATTCGTAGTTATAAGTAAACTGGACTTTGGACGCATCGTAAAAACCATACATGTTTTGGGGCTTAAGGCGAGCTTCCTTCGAATTACCTTCAAAATAATCTCAAGGTTGCCGTATCTCTGTATGCACGTAGTTTAACTTCTATACCAAGTATTCTCCGCAAAATCCCCAAACGACGAAGCCAAATTGGGAAAAACCCGAAACGATATAACGTCCGTAATGAGCCATTTTAGAAAGGAAAAAACGACCTTAAGCAGTTTTTAATTATTTAGAGACCTAATGACCTCATTTTCCTCGAACAGCCGTTTGGATGGATCGTTTATCGCTGCTACTTTGGACGGTAGTGAGTTTTCGCGTCGACCGTTCGTATGCGCGTGGAGTTTTCGCACCGACGCCGTCATCGATAGACGAATAAATCGCGACCGTGAGAAAATCGACATTTAACATTTTACTGTATAAAATCCCTGAGATAAGTTTACCTGAAGTTCAAATTTTATTTTTTTGGTTTGACAGTTATTGGAAAAAAAAGATATGTCATTTTAAAGATAAAAGAATACATAATATAAAACAGGTACTCCATCTTCGAGTCGATAAAAAAACACCGTGTAGGCGCAAATTGGAATTAAAGCTACCTTTGCTTCAAAGGGTCTAACCGATTAAAAAAAAATTTAGCCAGTTTTATCGTCACATAACCTCAAAAAAAAATTAAACGTCTTTTTTCGTTTTTTGATGATATCTTCGGTTTTAATCATCGTAGAACTTCATTTTTTTTTTCATTTTGTAGGTTTTTTTATGGCCTACAACAAGATATGTCTTACAAAAATTTTTGGCGAGAAATTCGAATTTTTAAGGGTGCTCGAAAATTTTTAAATTCAATAAAATAAAAACTAGGACAATAGCAGAGATGAAAAAAATTACGTCGTTTTTTAGACGCCAATTATGTCCATGAATTTTTTTTAGATTTTTAAGAGTGGTGAAACATAGTCAAAATCGCAAAAAATTGAATTTATTAGCATTTTTTCCCAGTTTTATCGAGTTTTGAAGCAAGGAATTTTCTTATAAATCCTCAGTTAACTTAAAACTGTATATATATATATATATATATATATATATATATATATATATATATATATATATATATATATATATATATAAGCATTTTATAAAACAAGATTTTTAATACGTTAATTATTACTTTACTGTATAAAATAGTAATAATACTTCTTAATACTTAAGTGTATATCTAACGAAAAAAACTTTTTCAGTAACTGAAATCATTTATTTCTATGTTACTTTGTATTTAAGAAAAATTACAAGGTATGAACAAGTATCACTACATAGTATAAAACAAAGTCGCTTTCTCTGTCCCTATGTCCCTTTGCATGCTTAAATCTTTAAAACTACGCACCGGATTTTGATGCGGTTTTTTTCAATAGATAGAGTGATTCAAGAGGAAGGTTTATATGTATAATAACATCCATTAAATAGTGGAGAAATACTGTTATTTTTGAGGTTTCTAATGTGATGTCGTTAATTATCATATTTTTTTCCGCTTACATTGCAAACGCAGGCTGAACCCTACGAGATTTATCAAAATAATGTACTAATTATTTGTACACATTGAAAAGGTCTACAGAAAACTCCGCGATGGTATATGTCTATCTCTCATGGATATCCCACAATAACATTTTTTTGTCATTTACTTTTTACGACAAATAATGGCAAATTTTGAAGCGATTTTAACCAATACAGCATTAATCTTTATCCAATTAAATAGCTTAAATACATTGTTGATTTAATATAGATCTATATGGTCCTTTACAGCACAAGATTTAAATGAATATTTTCGAAGATATTACAGATTTAAAATTGCGGGAAGTAGCGCTTGCGGCGGTACTGGCCGACCGGGGCGGCGGCAGCGTGCCTATAAATAGCGCGTCGGAGGCCGATGTAATAATTGTTGTAAAAATAAAATAAATAGTCACAGTTTTTCTGTAGTGTATTTAGTATCAGCATTGCACCCGTGCGAAGCCGGGGCGGGTCGCTAGTATATATATAAACTGACAATTTTTAAGAAAATCCATGCTTCAAAACTCGATAAAATTCGAAAATCTGCTAAAAAATTTTGTTTTTTGCGATTTTGATTATGTTTCACCACTTTTAAAAATCTGAAAAAAGTCATGGACATAGTCTGGCGTCTAAAAAACAATTTTTTTTCCGCCCTGCTATTGTCCTAGTTTTTATTTTATTGAATCTAAAGATTTTTGAACACCCATAAAATTTGAATTTCACGCCAAAAATGTTCATAAAAAATATCTTGTAGGTAATAAAAAAATCTACAAAATGAAAAAAAAAACAAGTTTCTTCGATAATTAGAACCGAATATATCGTCAAAAAACGAAATGAGACGTTTTGATTTTTTTTTGAGGTTATGTGACGATAAAAGTAGCTAAAAATTTTTTGTGTGGGTACTTTTTAATGTAGAACAACCGGGTGTTTTTTATTTTTTTATTAGGGGGCAGTTTCGACCCTCTTAATCGACTAGACCTTTAGTTAAATCTGACAAATATTTTTAAAAAGTCTTATTTGCTAAAAAATAGTTAATAAGCTAAACTGTTTTGTGTTTTAGTAGACGTGAAATTACTAAAAACCTTAAAATTTACACGGTGTTTAATTATTTACAAAATGGCTCGTTAATCTTCAGATTTGGAATATCGCGACGTGTATTTTTGCTATGGGAGCGCAAGGCGGTTGTAAACTATATTTCAAGATCTATGGTTTGGCTCTTGGTTTCCATAATGAGGGATTGCTACCTAGGGGCATTAAAACCCTTTTGTGGTACCGAGTGGAGTGCCAAATTTAAATATAGCCAAACAGGCCAGGAGCATTTTTTAAAATCAGATTTACGAAATTTTTATAAATTAGTCCTTTAAATTAATTAATTAATGAACAGATTATTAAAACACTAATATAATAAGTAAATATATATATATATATATATATATATATATATATATATATATATATATATATATTTAGACAATAAATTAAATATAATAACTTATATTAATTATATAATACACTTTATGATAAAATGGAAATTTATAATGGAGAAAGAAAACTGATTACCTAAAAACTACAAATCCAACTCCGTTTTACTGTCGCTGTTTTCACTCAACTTAATGATAAGAGGATCTACAATATCATGTAAAGATAAATAAGAATTTTATCTTAATAACGTGTTCAGCTGAATTTTTTCAGCTCTCTGCAACTGCGAAGCGTTAGTTAACGTTCAGTAATCATCGAAATACATCAACATACTATATACCTATTACAAAAACGGTTGGATCCAACCGTGAATGCAATTTATTACCACAAACGAGCCCCAGGTATAAAACTATTAACTAGCGTCAAAAAGAAAACGATAGAAGTGGAAACATACTTTATCTGGAAGCATATTCTGAAAGAAATGGCCCATGTGGCTAAACTTTCACCAACGTCCGTCGAAGATTGAGCGAAATCGGAGCTTACGACAATAATTTTTGTGCTAAAGGAAGGCCAAGATAGGTTAGAAGTGTTAAAATAGAATTAAAGATTTTCTTGAAAGGATAGAAACCGATCCAGGTATTAGTACTAAGAGAACTGCCAATTCTACGGCTTGGGAACTTCTTCGTGAGGAATTTCTTTGCAAGCCCTCTATGAGGGTGACGAACAACTACGATGAAACATGTGCAATCAAATTTTAGAAAAATATGAACAAAATTATCAGTTAATTAAAGTCATATTATTTGGCGACGAAGCTACATTTACACATGATGGTATTACCAATTTTCGTAACACCTATCAGTACTCTTATGAAAATTCTCATGCCTTTATGAAACTGCAAAATCAACGCCGATTCTCTCCGAACGGATGGGGGAATTATGGGACACCAACTTGCAGCACTTCATCTTTTTGATTGAGCATTAAGGGGGGGGGGGATTATGGCTCACCAACTTATCGCACCTCATTTTTTTGATGGGCCGTTTAATGGGAATGCTTACCTCAATGAAACATCCCATGATAGATGGACAGGACGAAGCGAACCAACACTTTGGGCATCGCGCTCGCCCGATATACATCCAGCTGATTTATTTTCTGGGGGGCATTTAAAGGTTCTTATTTAAAAGACGCCTATAAACGATATCGGGGATCTTCGTTAAAAAATAATAAACTGACTCCAAGTTATACAAAATAATTATCATCTTTCAAATCATAAACGTGTGGGTTTGAAAAGAACCGTTGTTTTTTCATTTTCTCTCTTCAATTTACGCACATTAGAAAATGAATAGAAATGAATGGAGGTAATTCTTTTTCTTTTTTAAAACATTCATTGTTTGCTAAAAATTTTGCTTCCATTAAAACTGATTTTACTGGTAATAACAACTTTAATTCCAATTTGCGTCTAAACAGTGTGGTTTATCGACTCCTTTTTTATTACGTATTCGTTGGTCTTTAAAATGACATTCCCTTTCTTCCGATAACTATCAAGACAAAAAAAGATATGTGAAAAAAATTCCGAATTTCAAGTAAAGTGGCCTCTAGTGATAAAGTAAAGAAACATTTTTATAATTAAATGATAGAAGTCATTAAGCGAAGTCCCTGTGCAAAATATCAACTTGATAAGTTAAAAACTAACCCCAACATGTTAAAAATACGAGAAAAAATTACTTAATACGATGTAAAATGATCTCTCTCAATATCCTGATGCATTATCTGAACACCCTGTATTTTATCAACACGTTTTTGTGGAAATCAATAAAAATTTCAAAAAAATTCATTAGAAAAATATGTTTTTTTTTAATATATTCAACCTTCAAGATTTCAAAGCATCCTGAATAATGGTTTTCCTAAAATATGGTTGTCGGACTTTCATTGCCTTTATTTTTGTTTATTTTTACGACGTTTATCAAGTATAAACTTCAGTTTATACTTGATAACGATTAGAGATAGAACTTAATCGAAACGTCGTAAAAATAAACAAAAATAAAGGCAATGTAAGACCGACAATCACAATTTAGTCAAGCTTCAACATTGTCTACAACGTTCAAACAATGGTTTTCTAATGCTTAATATTTTTGTCCAAACACCTATGATCAAAGTGGAGGTGTTTTTTCCCATTTTTCTCATTTAATAGTGATTTTTTTCTACCTATTCGTACCTGAGGACCACTAGGTTAAGAAACAGAGAGTAAAAAAAGATCTAAAGGAAAAAAATTATACCTGCGATTTATTTTACTGATTGAAATGTTTTGGGAAAGCTAATAGAAAAAAAATCCAATTTTTCGGTCTAATTGTAGAAAAAAAACAATGACGCATGACTTCTTTTTCAGCTGTATATGATAATTAAGATTTTTTGCCAATTTTTTGTAAATTGCATCACTGCTGCAAAATAAGACTCAACGCAACCTACATAAAACTTCTTAGTTTTGACACACATTAATATTAAAAAGCAGTTTAATTGAAAAGACTCAAATTTTCTAATAAAAAATCATAATATAAAAATTTATTTTCCAACTAATGCAGACGTTACTGATGATACTGTGTACTTGTTTGTCTTAATTATAATATGTATTACTTTTAGACAAACTACGTTTTCAAAAATAGTTACTTTGTGAAGTTACCTTATACAGGGTCAAAAACAAACTTGGCATCACATGTGACCAAATTTTAACAACCCTATTTGGATTTTGTAGAAAAACACACATATAATATGGCGCTACTTTAAACAAAATATGTCTGGAAGTTTGGCTTCTTTTGCAACAGTGGTGCAATTTACAAAAAAGTGAACAAAAAATCTAAATTATCGTATACAGGTGCATATGGGCTAAAAATTTCATTTAGCAAAACTTTTTCTGATAACTTCTTTCGATATTTTGATATATAACCCCTCTTGGAAAAAAATTAAAATTTGACAGATAATACTAATCACTATAATAGATTTAACTTTATAGACTTTTTCCAATATATGTTTTTTTAATTTTCCTATTTGACGACGAATCTCGACCATCTAAATGCATGAATTTTAAAATTTGGAGATCCACACTATGCTGCAAATTAAAGTACCGAATTCTATCTATTTACCAAGAATACCCATAGAAAAAGGCCTCTCCTATTTAGATCAATGCCAAATGGTACTACGTAAGCTGTTCTTCACGGCCAAGGTGAAAGTTAACCTACCAAATCTGAGAGATTTTTAAGCAATAATAATAGATGTCTGGCAGTTTTAGCACAATGAGTTAAATGTTAATATATGTCCTTGTTAACAGAGGTATGCTCGTTGTTGCAAATCATGGTGGTTTATCGAAATATTAAACAAAATATTATTAGTAAAAAAAAAAATTCTTTACTTGAAGTCGGCCATTTTTTAGCTTTCTAATTTTTTAACCTTTTTAATATTTTGAAAGGAATCCCTTACAACAGCATGAAAACCTCATCAAAATATCTTAATTCTATCAAAATATAGTATAACCAGTAAAAGAAATTCAAAAGTGGCGTTATATCTGAAAATTACGAAAAAAAAAATACTAGAAAAAGTTTTTCTAAATGCAATTTTTAGTCCATATGCAAAATTTCAGCTGTATAAGATAATTTAGATTTTTTGCCCTATTTTTTTGTAAATTGCACCACTGTTGCAAAATAAGGCTTAACGCAATCTACATAAAGCTTCTTAGTTTTGACAATGCTTCATCCCAGACATATTTTGTTTAAAGTAGCCCCATATTAAATGTGTGCTTTTCTACAAAATCGAAATAGGGCTTATAAAATTTGGTCACAAATTTATTTGTTTTTGACCCTGTATAAGGTAACTTCGTAAAATAACAATTTTTGAAAACGCAGTTTGTGTCTAAATGGAATTTACATTATAATTAAGACAAATAAGTACACAGTGTCATCAGTAAAGTCTGCATTGGGTGGAAAATTAATTTTTATTTAACTTTACATAAATGTTATCCAGTTTCAAGGATTTAGTTTAAAACTCCATTATTAAAATTTGTTTTGAACGCAATGGAAAGGCACACAGAAATGTAATTTTAAATTATAAGTTTTTGAATTGTTTTTAATTTAATATTCAAATACCAAAAATAGTTTGTTATCACTTAAAAAGGTAGAATTTTAAATGCGTTTAATTTTTATATTATGCTTTTTTATTAGAAAATTTGAGTATTTTCAATTAAACTATTTTCTTAATATTAATGTATGTTACTTTTAGACACCAACTACGTTTTCAAAAATAGTTATTTTATGAAGTTTCCTTATACAGGGTCGAAAACAAATAAATTTTGCATCACATGTGACTAAGTTTTAATAGCCCTATTTGGATTTTGTAGAAAAACACGACGCTACTTTAAACAAAATATGTCTGAGATGAAGCGTTGTCAAAAGTAAGAAGTTTTATGGAGGTTGCGTCGAGTCTTATTTTGCGACAGTGGTGCAATTTTCAAAAAAAGTGGGCAAAAAATCCAAATTATCTTATACAGCTAAAATGGGCTAAAAATTGCATTTAGAAAAACTTTTTCTAATAACTTTTTTCTATATGTTGAGATATAAACCCACTTTTGAATTTTTTTTTTTGGAAAAAAAATAAAATTTGACAGGTAATGCTAATCACGTGACTATTATTTTTTTGGTTAATTTTCGGATAAGTAGAAACACCGAATTTTACATTTTCACCACTTCTAATAATTTTTACAAACACAGCACCATATTTAATCATTTTTTAACACAATTTACATAAAAAAAAAAACCGTGGAAAAATGCCAGTTTTCCACAAAAAGTAAGAAAAACGTTGACTTGTCGTTTAACCTTTTTTTTTGGGTACGTCCACGATTTAAATTGAAACATGTAATTTCATAGGTCGCACATTTGCTGTGTTATTTATATGCGATATGGCCAAATCGACTTGGATTCATGGATGTTAAATATTATTAAGATGGAAAACATGGTAGTTCAAATGCAATTAATTGTGCTCATTCCAGTATTCTACCTTAAAATGTGGGAAAACGTGCAGAATTGGAATGTCAAGATCAAACCTGTTTTGTGAAATCCAGGGGTTTTTGAAATTTTATCAGAAAGTATAAATTTTAAATATGAGATTAAAAGAAAAAGAAATTGAGAGATTTCCCGTGTTTTTTGTAACAAAACAGATTTGTAAACGCCAGTTATTCACGTCACAATAAAGATTATCTTGTTAGATTTTTAGTGTTTTCAGTAATAGAAAAGGAAAATTAATACAATTACAGATAAATGCGCGAAAATAAACAAGAAATAAAAAAAAATCACTAATTTCAATAACAAATTAAAAAATAAAAACAAAATCTGAACTAACCTAGACTGACCTGATTAAAAGTAAATTAAACTAACTTGGAATAAATAAATCATTTTGAAACAAACTTTCTTTGATTATTTTGGAAAAATGACAAGGGCAAACAAATATATGATTCGGTTCAAATCGTGAACATGCCCCAAAAAAAAAATCAAAAGACAAACCAACAAATGCAAAATTGTTGGTTTTTTTATATGTAAATTGTGTTAAAAAACTTCATATTCGTGTTTTAGGACCCTAAATTGTTTCCACTTTCCCAATAATTCCCAAAATTTTTTCCAGTTTATTTATAACCCCTACGAAATGAAACATTTTTTTCAAAGTCAATTCATAAAACAATATACCTTGATAAAACTGCCCAAATTAACATTATTTCGGCGTTATTTTTGTCCAATTCATCAGGAAACTCATTATCAGTATTAAAATAATGTAAAAACAAATAAAGTTAAAAGTCCTTTATCCCTTATCAGGGCTATCTGTAATCTATAATTTAATTTTTGCTTTAGTGCACGTATATATATTATTTGGTACAAGTAATTGTCCAAAATGGTAAATTATTATGTTTTTTACGATAACGAAATAAGTGATGATAAAGGTATTCATATCTCCCGTTAAAAATCAAACGAAATATTTATTTTATGTTCAGCATTCACGTTTTTAACACAATGACCTAAATCCACTAAAAGAAACATCCCCAGACTTGCACCAACAGGGTGTTTAACTACGCGGTAAACCAAGTTTTATTAACAGAACAGGCCCAAAATGAAGATTCTTCAGTAAAAATAACGTTTGACAAATCTCTCTCGTTGCTTTTATATATCTAAACTATAGATTTTTTTCCAAGATAAATTCATTGCAAAGAGTTTTTAAATACTTTTAAATACCGAAAAAAGTTATAAGAGGTTTATTTATATATATATATATATATATATATATATATATATATATATATATATCTAATATTTTCTTGGGTATAGGTTTTTCCATTAGAGAAACAAAAAACAACAATTTTTCTGACGTTTCGCTCTACATAGTGAGCTTCTTCACAAGAGCCGGTATATTTATTTTAAATTTTTCAAGATTTAAAATAAATATACCAGCTCTTGTGAAGAAGCTCACTATGTAGAGCGAAACGTCAGAAAAATTGTTGTCCTTTGTTTCTCTCTACTCAGAAAAAAGTTATGGATAAAAGTTTAAAAAAAAAAAGAAAATTGCGAATTTTAAATTTTTTTCCCCTGGTTTTTAACGTTTATTTACAGAAAAAATATTTCTTTTGACCTTCAAAGAATACATTTCGATAGAAAATTAAATTCTCCACAAAAAATCTCAATATCTGTATATACTAAAACTGCATAGTTTTTGAGTAATTTTTGAAAAACTGAAAAAGTGCAATTTTCACACCGTTCTCAAAAACCCACCCCTGAATTTAGTAACGCTCTGTAATTTTATCATATTTGAGTGCCAAAGGAACGTACGCAATGATCAAAATACTGTTACGAATTTGATCCTTATTACCTCGTTTTTTTCATTATAAGTAAATAACCAATCTTAAAATCGATTTTCGATAAGCCAAAAAAATGAAATGCACATGTACTTATGTGGTTTTCAGGTTTTATAATCTAAAAAACCTCGCAACCCCGCATTTTTCACGCGCCAAAATAAAGCTATTGAATTTATTTATAAGACCGTCGCGTCAATAAATTTCCTTGCCAAGTAGGATTCGAACTTGGATACCACAGATTTACGTCGCACTTTTACAATATTAAAATTAAATATTTTTCAGAAATACGAACAAACAAATAAAATCCTTCTTTTTCATTCTTGGATTTATTATTATTATTATAAATATCTATCAAAATTAGCATTAAGGGCTTTAAAATTCTTACTATCAAAAATCTCCCGTATTTCTCAAGCCGTCCACAAGCGTTAGGTTAATTAAAAAAAAAACAACATGACCTTAGAGAAAAAATCACATCGTACTGTTAATAACCAGCCGGTACGACTTCGAGGTGCTTCAAGGATGTTTTGAAAGTGAATTTTTACATTTCAAAGGTAATCAATCAGTAGGAGAACGCTGCATACTTTTAGGTATACAAACATCGATATTTAGACAGATTTAATAAGAAGCGAAACGACAAATTTCACAAAAGGGTCTTTAATTTCATCATAATACAATAAATTATTATTTTAAGCGTGATCCATACACTCCATATCAAATCGGCCTTGTTTTTAAGGTCAAACTATGTCAGAGGTACGCCACAATTTGATTTCGTATCGGCCTCGTTGCCGACTAAAATTCGTAAATTTTCGGAGCGCCGACGACGATACAAACGAGGCTAAAGCCCTAACGGGCCTTATACACAGGATGTCCCAAAAACACGTCGCTTTTTTTAATTAAAGCAATAAAAAGAAACAAACGCAAAATATTAAAACAGCCGACTCGACGATTATGTTGTTAAACGGTCCTAAAACATTTGAAGTAGCCTCGTGTTTACAGTAAATTAACGAAAACAAAAACAAAGAAAACAGGTCGGCGGATCTCACACTCGTTTGTTTTTTTATACACGCTGTGTTGTTATGTAATCGCGGATCGTACACAGCATGACGTCACCGTCGAATCTCGGTAGTAGTAGCTGGATGGTACTCGAAACATTTCAAAGGACGCAAAATTATCGTTCTTCTTTGAACTTTTAAAACAGAAATTGGTGACGGGAAGGATTAGTAAAATCCCCGAATACAGTGTGTCCTAGAAATAATTTACATATTTTTAAATAGAATAAAATGAAAATATCTCACTCTAAACAGCGAACTGATTGTATTTTTTGCTCGATTTTTAGACGAACTATGTCAGTGCCCGCACAAATGCGACGAATTGGTCCCGGTGGAAGCCCGCAAGCAACTTTTCCAGCATTTTTACGGACTCGGCGAGGCAGACCTTCAGAACCAATTTTTGAGGAGTAACATGGACCTCAGGGCGAGGTTGAACGTACCTGAAACTACTGGGAGCGGTAGGCCCCCAAGGAGGATAACTTGCAAGTACCTGGTGCCGTTGATGGAGGAAGGTAAGCATGATATTTTGAAAGAGTTAAATACATATTATCTTTATTTTATTCTCGTTTTTTAGGTAGAACAGTAGAAGTATGTCAAAAAGCCTTTGTAAGTGCCTTTGTGATAACCACAAAAAGAGTGAGATTACAACGAGAAAAACTTATTTCTAGTTTGGGTCTTAACAGCTATAGAAGTCATAATAGGTAAGCCTTACTTTTTTCTTACCCAAAACCTAATTTTTTCTCCATAACAACACTTTACATGTATTCAAAAATACATTCTGCCCTTCTTTTTGCAGGAGTAAAAAAGATAAAGAAGAAAAAAACAACCCGAACACAAACCTAGAAGCAAATAACAACAATAACAACAACATAATGTTGAATAATAACATCATAACCTTAAATAGTCTTAAATCAAAATTTAATTTACCCTCAAATTTAAGTCTCTTTTTACCAAGGTAAGAATCAACATCAATTTAAGGGTATTTTTATTGATATACGAGGGCGGTCCGATAAGTTCTCGGCCTGAAACAGAGAGGACGCTAGTAGGGTCAAATAACTGTAATATTTTGTAAGCATTGACCTTGAGATGACGCCCTGCAAAGTTTCAGATGTTTGCGTTCAGTTGCTTGTTTGTGGCGATCGAATGAACATATAAAGTTCGATATTTTGTGAAAGGTGGATAAAATTGAAGTTCGAGCGGTTATAAAGTACTTTGTTTTAAAGGGCTTAACTCCTACGGACATTAAAAATGAGTAAGATTCTACTTTAAAGGATTTTTCTCCTTCGTTTTCGACAGTAAAAAAATGGGCTGCTGAATTTAATCGTGGCCGTACATCAATTCAAGATGATGACCGCCGAGAACTTATCGAACCATCCTTATGACTGTATTCCTTGTTTGTATTTTAATAAAATCCGCATTGATTCCAGTGCCTGTCAAATAAGTGTATCAAACAACAAACCAGACAATACCAGTAGTTCAGAGTCGAATTCAGCGAAAAAACTCGCCAGCATTCTGGGGAAGAAGTCCATGGAGGAACTGAAAGAATTGAACATCTCGCTGGAACAAAATAATTCCACTAGCGATTCGGAGTTTGAGGAGATGTTGGCGAAACCTCCGCCGCCGAAAAAGGTCAAGATGAATAAGAAGCGGAAAGAACAGGCGTTGGTAAGTAACTCCGTTTTAGAATTCTTATAATTCCATCTGAATATCAGATTTTCAAGTGTTGAATGAAGTGTTTTGCGGCAAAAAATAAGTTGGAACATGATTGTCCTAAAAATATCCATAAACGAAAGGAAAATATTGGTCAAAACATATTCAGTGTGATCCTGAACCCATTAAAAAAGACCCAGGAAGTGGGAAAACTTCAAATGCAACCAATCCTGATGTTTGCAAGGAAAATGCACACAATGTTTCTCAATCATTTTATTGGTAATAAGTAACATTTTGTAGACTCCACCTGCATCTACGACAGTGTGCAGTCGTCTCGTCACTGATAGAACCAAATTTCTATGCATCTCTGAAGGAATTTTTGCTCATACAAATTGTAACGCATTTTTGGCGAGTTTTTTTATTAATAAGATATTTTCTTCGAGGAGGAAAATCCATTTGTTGAGGAATATTGTTTGGGTATCGCTAACAAGAAATTTACTTAATGTTTATGGACTTTTATGATTGATATTTCGCACTAAATTCATTATTTCAATTCCAGCTGGACAATCCCCTCCTACCCTTCGGCCTAGTCGTCCCAGATGGCGTAACCATAGCCCCTGTGATGGGTCCAGACCATGACAGAGACATCGCGATAGTCAACAACTTCTTTCACAACCAATTGTGGAAACCAGAATATATAGGTGCTTACTCGTGATATGGAAAATATTTAAATGGTAATATAGGGTGCCTTATATAGAAGAAAGAATGAAACAGGAATGTAGAGTATACCCACCGAGATATAGCAGCAAAATATTGTGGCTGTGGCACTTGTAGTATAAAAAAAACCTTCTATTTAAATTAAAATCCAAAAGCCGATTCAAAAGTGCATTGGTGACCTTCAAAAAGTGATTTAATTCATATTCATATAAAAATATATCTTAAAAGGCATCGTTTTTTGAACACAGGGAGTTCAATTTGTCAAAAAAAAATTAAAAAATCACATCCCCTGAAATTTATCCATGCACTTTTGACTCGCCCTGTATATATGAAAAGTGGGTCTACTCTATATCCCAAAATACTAGCGGGTGTTTTTTGTTAAGCTACAAATACATTTTAGCAAAATACGGGGTCTTACAAAAGTCACTTTACCTTTCAAAAATTAAATAACTTTTTTGCATTCTTACAACGAACGTTTGGAAGATATATATATATATATATATATATATATATATATATATATATATATATATATATATATATATATATATATATATATATATATATATATATACATACATATACATACAGGGTTAGCCGAGTTGCCCCCATCGACTTAAGTAAACTGCCAAATTTCAATAATATTTAACAACAATATACAAATGGTAAAGTAACTTTTTGATCTCCCGGTATAACAAAAAACCACCCAAAACCAATCCTACCATTGCTAATATGAACCTTTTTGCCTTACCTGTATACCGAATGGTGATTTTATGGTCCAAGTATATCTCAGGCCGGTTTTTGATACTTAGTCGTTTTAGTTGATAAGTTGTAGCGGGGAAATGGTATTTTTTAGGAAAATATAGTTTATTAGTTCGTAAGGCTTGATACAGGGTGTTGCGTTTGTCTCTGTAGACGCACGCGTCGAAATTAATACGAGGTTTGATCAGCAAGTTTCTTGAATTTCATTCAAAATTCATGTGGGTAGCTTTAAAATGCACTTTAAAAGATTTGCGAAACAAAAAAGTCCCAGGAGGACATGTCCGGTAAAAATGGTGGCTTAGAACCGAACTGTTTATCCAATTTCGGTGAACCTAAACTTTTTGATTAAATCTGGTATTTCAGGACGTGCCGAGATATATAAAACACACCCTGTACAATGTTTAGGTAATACACAAATAAGTTACCTTTAAGAAGTTAGAAAAATGCACCTTTACTACTTAAAAAAAAATAATAAAACACTATTTTTGTAAATACCAACTTTGTAAAAAGTATATTTGTTAGAGATAATTTTTTAAAAGAACGTACCTTCAAAAAGGTATTTACTAATACGGAAAAATACCTGTATTCACCTACTGTGACAATTTATGCCTTAAAATATGTCAGTATATAACCAAAGAACTAACTTTATTAACTCTTAACTTTAGGGCCGTTGTTTTTTACTTTCGGTTAGTTATCTTTTAGATATTTTGACTTCGAGATGAAAAACGAACTTAAAATAATATATCATTCAATACGTTTCCAGTCAAACTAAAAAAAAAAACGATTTTTTTTTTAGAAATTTGACTTTATTCATCAACAGACCCTCCTTCAAGAGTGATACATTCGTTCCTATGCCATTTTTGTAGAACGATTTGTCTTTGCTTTCAAATTTCGGTAATCACTTCTTCATTTGATTCAAATTTCTTTTACTGGAGCATCTTTTTGGGGTGTACAAAAAACCAGGGGTCGCTGGAGATGAGTAGAGCAGCAATTCGAACCGTAATTCGTTCAACTTAACCATCTTATTCATCGACTTGAGACACACATTGTTTGGAAAATAACAAAAGTTGATTTGCTTAAACCACAGCAACTTGGTCGGAACGTCATAAAATATAAACACACAGATGTGCCATTTGTGGGTCAAACTGGGAACTTATTGAGTGATGTGTTACATATTTTACGAGCGATTTTCAAGAGTTTTAAAATAATGTCATTTCCATTTTTGGCTTCAAAATTTTTCACAGGTTCGTATTATATATATATATATATATATATATATATATATATATATATATATATACATATATATATATACAGGGTGTCCAAGATAAGGATCCTAAGCATGGGGATCTCGGAAACAGTTGGAGATACGAGGTCGGTTAAATTAGAGAAAAGTTGCGCAATTTAGTGCTAAATTAAACGCAGTTAAAAAAATTTAAAAATTTCAAACACTTCCGGAGATTTCCGGAAAAAAACGAAATTTGGCAAAATCGTTTTTAATTTTTGCAGGCTTTATTTAAAGAGATATCCGAAAATAAAAGGTAGATTCTCATTGCCACTTTTTATTTTTTATAATATGGTCTAAACAAAATTTAAATCCGACGTTTCGTTTCTGAGATACCATCATGAACTTTCATTTTTTATATGAAACAAAAAAAAGTATCCCATGTATTTGATAGCATTTTTTATTACAAATTCAACGATGTATCACCCTTGCATATCGAATACGTAGTTCAAGTACTTTCCATAAGAGCTCCATGAGAGCGAGAGAGAAAGGTATATCAGTTTTATAAAAGCCAATGAACTACACACTTGATATGCAAGTGTGATACACCGTTGAATTTGTAATAAAAAATGCTATCAAATACATGGGATACTTTTTTTTGTTCCATATAAAAAATGAAAGTTCATGATGGTATCTCAGAAACGAAACGTCGGATTTAAATTTTGTTTAGACCAAATTATAAAAAATAAAAAGTGGCAAGAAGAATCTACCTTTTATTTTTTGATATCTCTTTAAATAAAGCCTACAAAAATTAAAAACGATTTTGCCAAAATTCGGTTTTTTCCGGAAATCTCCGGAAGTATTTTGAATTTTCAAAATTTTTAAATTGCGTTTAATTTAGCACTAAATTGCGCAACTTTTCTCTAATTTAACCGACCTCGTATCTCCAACTGTTTCCGAGATCCCCATGGTTAGGATCCTTATCTTGGACACCCTGTATATATATATATATATATATATATATATATATATATATATATATATATATATATATACAGTGCCTTCATTTCAAAACGAACCATCCTTAATAACTTTGTTAAATAGAAAAATTTAAAAAAAAGAAAAAACACGTCAATTTAGATATACAGGGGGAAGTTTAATTTTGCATTTGTTAAAAGTCTGTCAATCACCTCCTCACCTCCAGCTAACCTCACTTTGATATGTCAAATGGGAACCCCACCTTGTGACACATCATTGTAAGCAGCATAAAATTGTCTATCCAACCGTATAAAAAAAATTAAATCGGTTGACGTACAAGCGAATAGTGTGCAAAAATGTCTTGTAATAATGCATAATATATCGGCCTCGAACTTTGGTATGTCAAATGATTACCCTATAGTGTGATACATCATTTTAAAGGACGTACGATCTGCTATCCAATGATGTCAAAAAAACTTATTTTGTTTTAAAACTTTATGCACAGAGCCAGCAGAAATGTTGGTTAAATCTGCGACCTTTGAGATGGATAAAGTTGGATCTATTGCAAACTGTCCTAGTACCTCGATTTGGCATGCTTCATCTACAACCCTTTTCTCAATAGATTTTTTATTACAAACGGATCCCGTTTCTTCAAACTTTCGTACCAATTCGAGTACATATTTATGGCCCACGTTTTTGTCTTGATGCCTCTCGTTAAATGCTCTGGCGGTTCTACGAGCGCACCGATCTTCAGCTCCATAGAGAAAAATTATTTCTATTCTTTCGGCTAGCGTATACACCATTTATATTCACGTTTCAACTAGGCGTCACAATGACAATTTTAACAATAATAAACAACTGGTGTTTAAAGATCTTAAAAATTTTATTTATTGCAGTGATTTTTTGTACCTATCAGGTACCGCAAAAAATATCATTGAAATAAATACACTAGATTGATTAGACTGCAATGAATTTTGCGATGAATTTTAAAACAGGCTTAGTTTTTTTCTCGCAAATATTTTAACTGTTTATTATTTTAAAAAAATATTTATTTTAAATTTAAAATAATATTTTACTCTATGAAGTAGCCATTTGACATAATAAAGTTTAATGTGATAAGGTGTCTATTATTACCACACATCTTTTCTTACTATTCGCTTGTACATCAACAGATTTTGTTTTTTTTTATTGGCTAAATAGGAGATAGTATGCCCTTTAAAATGATGTATCACACTATAGGGTAATCATTTGACATACTAAAGTTCGAGGCCGATATATTATGCATTATTACAAGACATTTTTGCACACTGTTCGCTTGTACGTCAACCGATTTAATTTTTTTTATACGCTTGGATAGACAATTTTATGCTGCTTACAATGATGTGTCACAAGGTGGGGGTTCCCATTTGACATATCAAAGTGAGGTTAGCTGGAGGTGAAGAGGTGATTGACAGACTTTTAACAAATGCAAAATTAAACTTCCCCCTGTATATCTAAATTGACGTGTTTTTTCTTTTTTTTAAATTTTTCTATTTAACAAAGTTATTAAGGATGGTTCGTTTTGAAATGAAGGCACTATATATATATATATATATATATATATATATATATATATATATATATATGTACATCTCACGCAATCATACGTCAAACTATCTAAAAGAGAACTATAGTTTGGATCAGCTCTGCATTTAATCATTACGAACCTACCACACCTGTCATTTTCAGTTTTGCTCGCCGTTTAAACAAGAGTATAAGCAAAATAACAAATAATTTATAAAGGCCTTCTATTTGTTTATTATTTCCATATATTTTTTGACAATATTATAGTAAGAAACCGTGTTCAGCTGACGCGAAACCGAGGTAATTTCCTGTTTAATTTAATTATACTGTGATAAACATTCGAACCTTTTTTTTCCATCCAGTGCTTTTTGAATTATAAATGGTTTAACAAAAGATGCTGAAACCGACTATAAGTAGAAAATAATCGGTCCTTTCTTATCTATCTTGTAAAATAAAAAATAACAAATTCGTACCCAGAGTTACTAGACCCAAAAGTTGTGATAAAAATGAAAATCGTTAAAATATTTTTGTTGAACATTTTTTAGTATATCCATAGTTGTTAAACTTTAAATAATTATGTATTTAATATTATACCTATGTTGTTATGTATATAAAATACCTATATCACGTTCAGATGTGCTGCTATACGAAAAATCTACTTAAGAGAGGAACCTCTATATTTCGGCAAAAACTTATTTTTGAATGTTGAAAGGGAAATCTACAAATAATTGTTTTTTTTTTCTTATTATATTTTATGAAAATGTAAATATATTTATTTACTAATAAATATCTAACTTTTAATACATGCATATTCCTTAAAAAAAAAGTGTACTTATATCAGTTTATCTTGGCTTCATACTCCAATCTTCCTATGAAAGAAGGTGAAAAAATTTATTGCAGATATCTGAAAGTTTCAAGTCGTAGTGGGCACTCAGTAGATGATAAATACGTAAAAAAGTACAGCTAGATCGGCCCTATTTTTTTATAAACAACCGTAGAATTTTCCGGTTACATTTTAGAGAAAACTTGTCCAAATGAAAGTTGTGCGTATTGAAAAGACCTTTAATTTAATTTTTTATACGTCAAAATCGATAAATAATTTATCGAGATAATGGCGAAAAACCACCCTTTTTGCACTATTTTATAAATGTTAATAACTTTTACAAGAAAGGCCTAAAGTGATGTATAACCCTTTGATGATAAGGCCATTATGTGCCTTTATAACTGTGCGAAAGCTGGACCAAATCGGTTTGGTAGTTTATGAATAATCTTAATTGTTTATCCCAGAAACTGAATGTTCAAACAATTGTTCTTGCCCTGAGGATGATTCTACAGATATTTGCAAAAGCTGAATGGATTCTTTGAAGTTCAAACTACAAGCAAAGATGAAAAAACGATGGATTTTTTAAAAAATTGTTGTTAAAAACACCGTTTAAAGAAGGAATACCTTTTTTACGTATTTTCACAGATTTTAAACGAATACCTATATTTTATGATGCAATTGATAAGTATGAAATTCATGCATCGTTAGTAAAGTTATAGCTCTTCGAAGTGAAGGTACTTTTGCAGGTGCGTTGTAGCGAGTGGTGGGAGAAGCTCGGCTTTCTCACGGTGTGCTTCTGAAATTCAAACTTCAAATTGGAGTGCGCAACAAAATTGTTCGATATCTCGGGTTCCAGATAACATAGAGCCTTAATTTTTCTTTTAAGTTGAGGTAACTCGACGAAATATTACGAACTGACTTATTTTCATTATCGTAGAAAATCAGGAAATACCGGAAAATCGATATTTCATCGGAAAACACATTTTTTGGCAATATTAACACTAATATTGTTTCAAAAAAGTTTACGAGCAGTTTAATTTCATTGCAAATATTAAATATAAAACACTGTCAATATATATATATATATATATATATATATATATATATATATATATATATATATATATATATATATATATGCTTTGTTTTTTATCCGGGAGTTCATTCGTTCGTCATTGTTTCCCGTTGAAGGATCTTGCAGACGTTTCGCCATGGTCGCACTTGGCATTTTCAATGCTTACTGATCGGAGTTTGGAAAGTGAACTGAGGTTCCTTAGATTGCGCAGGCTTTTTATACTTTTCGTAATCGTTCGTGATCGTAGGTTGTACCGAAGATTGTTCGGTGATGACTCCTCCTTCGTGCCGCGTGTGCTTGCCGACGTTGCCGGTTGTACTTGTTTTACCGATGTTGATGTGGTGTTTTCTGTTTGTTTGATGATGGATTTCCATGTGACTGGCAAATTTAGTGCGTCGTCTCTTTTGTTTAGCTCGCCACTTTTTTCGATTTCTATGGCACTTTTTCAACACCATATCCAAACAGGACATAAAGTTGATTTTGAGTCATGCAAAGAAATAGCCAATGTTAGTAACCTCAGAACAAGACTTGTTCGCGAAGCAATAGAAATCGAAAAAAGGGGCGAGCTAAACAAAAGAGACGACGCACTAAATTTGCCAGTCACATGGAAATCCATCATCAAACGAACAGAAAACACCACATCAACATCGGTAAAACAAGTACAACCGGCAACGTCGGCAAGCACACGCGGCACGAAGGAGGAGTCACCACCGAACAATCTTCGGTACAACCTACGATCACGAACGATTACGAAAAGTATAAAAAGCCTGCGCAATCTAAGGAACCTCAGTTCACTTTCCAAACTCCGATCAGTAAGCATTGAAAATGCCAAGTGCGACTTTGGCGAAACGTCTGCAAGATCCTTCAACAGGAAACAATGACGAACGGATGAACTCCCGGATAAAAAACAAAGCACATTTATCCATCCGTGATACACTTCAAACAAATATATATATATATATATATATATATTATATATATATATATATATATATATATATATATATATATATTCTCGGAACAAATAATCCAGGCATATGTTTATGCATAATACAAAACTTTATTTTTTTAAATACACTTTAAATACCCTAAATACACAATCGACTTTTTTTATTTATATAACTCGACGATAAAAATTTATATTTCTGTTCTTGCTCTTTTTTGTGTTAGCTCTTCTTCGTCATCATTTATCATTGCTTGTAGCAAATCGTCATCTTCCTCCGCGTCATTTTCGTCTTTAATTATCACTGCAGCGGAGTTGTCGCATTTTTTATCTCCCTCATCGTTGCAGTTTAAACAAAGAGTTGTGCAATTGAGACCGTGCTTTTTGCAGCCGCATCTACTTGTTTTGCACCCAGTAGTGCACTTACATGTAATTAAAGTTAAAGTTTCGTCGGGTATCAAATTTTCAGATGTGTAAATTGTTTCGAAGCCATGGTTATGTTGTCGCCAGCCATATTTGGTTGCATCCATCTGATTTCCCAACAATATTTGCAATTGATAATAAACTCGGAAAACGTGTCCACTTATTCACAAACTTTTATCATTAAAATTAGCAAAGTTATTCCAATTGTTTATACGTAAAAAAGGCACCCCTTCTTTAAACAGTTTTTTAACAACAATTTTTTTCAAAATCCATCGTTTTTTCATCTTTGCTTGTAGTTTGAACTTCAAAGAATCCATTCCGCTTTTGCAAATATCTGTAGAATCATCCTCAGGGCAAGGATAATTGTTTGAACATTCACTGTCTGGGATAAACAATTAAGATTATTCATAAACTACCAAACCGATTTGGTCCAGCTTTCGCACAGTTATAAAGGCACATAATGGCCTTATCATCAAGGGGTTATACATCACTTTCCGCCTTTCTTGCAAAAGTTATTAACATTTATAAAATAGCGCAAAAAAGGTGGTTTTTCGCCATTATCTCGATAAATTATTTATCGATTTTAACGTATAGAAAATTATGTTAAAGGTCTTTTCAATACCCACAACTTTCATTTGGACAAGTTTTCTCTAAAATGTAACCGAAAAATTCTACAGACAAAAAATCGAATTTTCCGCAGAATCTGCAATAAATTTTTACATGAAATCGCTACAAATTCAGTAGGAATACTGGAGTATAATCACAAAGCCCAGATACATAAATTTGGGCCCATTAATGGTTTTGGAAACATGCAGGTTTAAAAAAGTACTCACAGTCTCGGGCAAACTTTTTTTTTGCGAGAATTTAAACTTCATATAAAAAAGTTTCCCGTAATTTTCTGTATCCACTTTGCAAACCTGTATGTTAACAGGTGTGATTCAAAACTGTACACATGTTATCATAGTTTTTGTGAAACGCTGTGATTTGTGATACATATATCACAAAAAAAACTATATATTTTAAGTTCGGGTCAGACAACAGGGATATCTACAGGATTATTATGAAACATATTTTTTTTAGCAATGGTATACTATATACAGGGTGTGAAAAATAGCGTAACAAACGTCCAGGGTAGCTAGTACTCAATCAACGCAAAAATCTAGAAAAAATTATGATCCTTCAAAAGCAAATAAAAAAAAAGGTGCAAGAAAAGAAACTCATGAACAGGTTACTAACTCTGATGATCAAGGAAATAAAACTATTCACATAAAACAGATATTCCCCCCCCCCGCACACCCACACCCACCTTCA
Source organism: Diaprepes abbreviatus (assembly GCA_034092305.1). Taxonomy (NCBI): domain Eukaryota; kingdom Metazoa; phylum Arthropoda; class Insecta; order Coleoptera; family Curculionidae; genus Diaprepes; species Diaprepes abbreviatus. The sequence goes on from JASJET010000247.1 coordinate 103,216, forward strand.
CAAAATTCCCCATTCACCATGTATCACTAGTTTTTTAAGAAATCTCACTTTTTTATATATATTTTTTTTGACGAGTACTACCTACTTTAGAAGATTCTTACATCATTTTTTACACTCTGTATACAGCCAGTTTTAGATTAAGTTGGCACTATTGCTGAATTACACAGGTCTACAAGATTCTCTTGTTCGGCAGCTGGGGTAATTTCATCACATCAGGATTTTGAGATATTTGAGGTTTGGTTTATTTTAGCTACTTTTGAAGTGCACAAAATTTTTTTGGTGTTTTTTTTCTCTAAATGCATCATTTAATATAACTCTTACCCTTCAAAATAAGCCATTTTAGGTTATGAACTATATATCAACATCATGAGCATTCACATCAACTCTTTAAGACATACATTTTTCTACCGTTTGCATTTTTTTCGAAAATTTGCACTTGGAGATTTTTGGGGTCGCTGACTACACATATCAAGTCAGAAAATTCAAAATTTCATTTCCATGATGGCGGACTCAAAATGGCGCGTCACGATTTACAAAAAATGATATCGGTATCATAAAAAATTTCATTTGAGGGTTTTCAGAGTCGCTGATTATGAATACTATAGAAAATAGAAAATTTCAAGATGATGAATTCAAAATGGGGGTTCAAAATTTGCAAAAAGCGATATTGCTCTCTAAAAACTTACTAACCTATACTTAAAATAGCCCTAACTTTGCAAGAAAAAATCATAAATGATGCAACTAGAAAAAAGACCAAAAAAACCATTGTGCATCCTACACATAACCTTAAAAGTAGCCAAAAAAAACATCTTTCGAGTATATAACCTCAAATATCTTATAATCCTGACGTGATGAACTAAGTTTGAGCTGCCCAACAATAATCATGACCCCATTTATTGCAGATCTGTGTTATTTTTTTTTTTTTTTGGAGTTAGATCTTCGATCAAATTATCAAAAAAATGTGTTTTTTTTTTCACTTAATGTGAATCTGGAATGGGAACAACAATCCGGCAATCGCATATTGAAGATATTCGGTAAAATGTTCTTTATTTGCAGAAAACGAACCTGAGCAAATTTTTTAACAAAAGTTATACACTAAATTTGAAAACGATGAAATTTACAAAACATTTGAATGTTCGTACTTTGTTCTAGTTATCCATGGAAATGACAGCCGCGCTTGAAACAAAGTTTATTATTTAAAAGACGTTGCAGAACAATATCACGAAAATCAATCCCATGTCGAAAGTTTTTGCAAAAAATGAATTTATGAAAAGTAAAAGTAGTAGTATTTTTTCCGCAAATCTATTGAAAAAAAAAACTAGATTTTACCGAATATCTTCGAAAGGCGGTTGTTTTTCTAGTTACAGATCCGCATTAAGCAAAACAAAATACATAAATTTGATAACTTGATGACCAACATAACCGTAAAAAAAAAATAAGTCAATAATGGTGCCAATTTGTCCAATTTTTTTTCGTTTTTTTAAAAATTTGATGTTATTTTACACGATCTTGTTGCTTTTATAGGATAAATTTTTAAAAATCAAAACTAACAAGAACGCATTTTTTGCTATCGTTTAGTTAAGTTTATAAATAATACGACAAAAATAAATAAATAAAAAAATATTTCCTGGTATAGCCCATATTTTACGCATTTATAAATAAATCTATTTAGCGATTGGATCTACAATTTAAAGTGGGTTCCGAACCACTGTCACCCGGCTTCTCAAGCGGACACCCATCCAAAAATTACAAATATTACTTTTTCGACGTTTCGTCTCATTCCATTTTTAACCTTTCCGTACCACAGCAAAAGGATATTGAGTACAAAAATGAATATGATAAAATTCTCGCTAAGTACTATTATATGTAATATCTCCATATCTCTTCACGTGCCAATTTGGATCAACTGAAAGCACATGCCAACAAAATGTCATTGCGAAAAAAATGGGCTATACCAATATCCACACTAGTGTTTACCATGTACTTAGTTTAGCTTTTATTAAATTTGATTTACAATATTGAAGTTTATATATGTATTTTTTGTTGTTTATATTTATGTCATATAGTTTATCACTATGTATTAGAGACCCGTTTAGTGTTTATGTAGAATTTGTTTTCCAATAAAAAACGTTTCTCAAAAATTGTCACTTTGTTTTTCTTTCCGCTCGCGCCGAATAAAGGAATATAGAACATCCCAATTTTTGTCATAAGACAATTTATTTATTCACAAACTCTACAGATTGTCGTATAACATCTAACATAACATACAAAACAAAAAGTAAAAATTCCTAAAGATCTGATGAAAATTTTGCCACACAGATCTTTCCTACTAATCTCAAGACAGCCAAAGTGATTCCTATATTTAAAAAAGTGGATCGCCGGTGCATCAAAAATTACAGACCAATCTCCCTGCTTCCAGCAGTGTCAAAGGTCTTTAAAAAAGTTATATATACTAGAATATTTGAACATCTAAACAGACTCAATATCCTGAGTAAAAATCAGTTCGGCTTTAGACCTAACAAATCTACTGAAATGGCAATATTTAGCACAATTTCCTATATAAATGAAAGAATTGACACAAATGATAAAGTGGCAGGCCTATATTTTGATTTGTCTAAAGCCTTTGACACTGTGGATCATAACTTGCTTTTGACAAAACTTGGTGCGTATGGGGTCAGAGGTGTTGCTGCCAGTTTGCTGCAATCCTACTTATCGGATAGGCAGCAAACAGTCTGCTTTGCTAAAAATAATCATCATTACTTTTCAGATAGAACTAAATTGTTGCAGGGGGTACCTCAGGGCTCCATTTTGGGACCCATATTATTCTTAATATATGTAAACAATCTGGGGGATGGATTGGCCGCGGATAGCGTTTGCCAGTTTGCTGATGACACATCAGTGATTCTGGCGGACACTTCTATGGCCGGACTGTCTCAAAAGTGCACAAACTCTGCATTGAAAATGCATCAGTGGTGTTCTGATAACGGCCTCACTCTAAACGTAGATAAAATCGACCTCATTCTTTTTTCAAAGCATGCAATAAGGTCTGAGTCACTGCTTGTGTGGCTTGGGGGTAGATCTATACCTACTTTGGAACGGGTTGTGGGTGTTCCCTCTTTAAACTGGGAACATCATATCTCAGCTCTTGAGATTAGGCTTAGCAGTTTGTGTGGTGTAGTCCGAAGGCTTCGTGACGTGATCACTGCAGAGACTGTTAGGCTTTTCTACCTTGGGCAAATACAATCTCTTATGGTATTTCCTTTTGGGGATCATCAAGAAGGCTATTAATATATTTAAAATTCAAAAACGCATAATAAGGTGCATCTTCCACCTACATCCAAGAGCTTCATGTCGACCATTTTTTACTCAGTTTAAGTTGCTTACTGTTCCCTCATTATACTTTAGATCTTTAGTCATGTTTGTCAGAAGGAATACGGAATTATTTCCGCTAAATAGACAGCTTTATGGGGGAAACATGATTATGACTACCAGAGGAGCGAATGACCTTTACATAACTCCACCTTCTATGAGAGAGGACCTTACTATATGGCAATTAAAGCCGTAAGGATGTTACCAAGAGAAATCTGGCTTACCGAGTCGATTAATTGCTTTAAGAGACGCGTAAATGAATGGCGTTCTGATAGGTGCTTTTACTCTTTCAATTTTAATGAATAGTTTTTGTAATGTCAATATTTTTAATTTAATATTCTTTGTTTAGTGGGTTTTTCTCATGCATTTGTTTTGTGTGTAATAATTGTATTCCTTTTAAATTGAAATATCTTATTTTGCAAACTGTAAAACTTTGTTCAGTTTAAACCGACTTTCTTATTACTGCTTTTTAAATTATCTTGTATCTGTCTTTTTCTCCTTTTGTTTTCCTTTGTGTAAAGTTCCTATCGAAATATCGATTTGTTTTTATATTAACTCTAGTTAGATCGATATATTTACAATTCTTAATGTTAAACATTTCTTTCTCTGACGTTGCTTTGTTATGTGATCATAATTTTGTTGACAAATAAAGGATATTATTATTATTATCTAAACTACATTAACCTACAAAAATATCTTCTCAAACTGACTCCACTTCAGTAAAACTAACTCTTTACTATGTGCTTTAAACTGTTTCACACTTTGCAAATTTCTAATCTCACTGGACAATAAGTTGTATATCTTTGGTCCAATATATTTTATGTACTTTAGGTTAAGATTGTTATTACTAATGGGGATTTGTCTATGCTTGTCGGTTTTTATTCTTGTGTTATAAAATTTATAATCTCACTGGGCAATAAGTTGTATATCTTTGGCCCAATATATTTTATGTACTTTAGGTTAAGATTGTTATTACTAATGGGGATTTGTCTATGCTTGTCGGTTTTTATTCTTGTGTTATAAAATTTATAATCTCACTGGGCAATAAGTTGTATATCTTTGGCCCAATATATTTTATGTACTTTAGGTTAAGATTGTTATTACTAATGGGGATTTGTCTATGCTTGTCGGTTTTTATTCTTGTGTTATAAAATTTCTAATCTCACTGGGCAATAAGTTGTATATCTTTGGCCCAATATATTTTATGTACTTTAGGTTAAGATTGTTATTACTAATGGGGATTTGTCTATGCTTGTCGGTTTTTATTCTTGTGTTATAATCCTGTTCAATAAAAGTTTGTAAGTTTGGATGTCGATATATATCAACACAGACAGATGAAACATAAATCGATCTTACATTTTGTATATTTTTATCGAAAAGTGAATGAGTGGGGTATAATTTATTTTTGTGAAATATAATTTTTAATAGATATTTTTGAATTAAATTTAATTTATATAAAGCATTATTTTATAGTCATCCCCACACTAAAATGCCGTACCTTCACCAAGGCTTTATAAACCATAATCAAAGTTTCCCTGTCCAGAAAGTTTCTTAATAAATAAAATTTATGCACTAAGCCACGAATCTCTTTTGAAACATAATTGAAGTGTGATTGCCATTTAAGGCAAGAATCGATTACAATACCCAGGTACCTGGTGTGTGGTGTCTCATTAATGACGTTATTATTAATCATAATGTTATTATATAAAGGTCTATTTGCCTTTGTCAGAGAGAAAGCTATATATATTGTTTAATGTTAATTTTTGGGTTTGTAACCAGTTTTTTATATTTTATAAATTTATTATAGTTTTATTTTTTACACTTTCCGATGAATCCCCAGAAATGACCATTGCTGTATCATCTGCATAAGAAACCATTAGCACCTCTGTTTTTAAATTAAGCAAATAATTAATATATATATATATATATATATATATATATATATATATATATATATATATATATATATATATAATAATGTTTATTCGTGATATACATACAAAAAGTATTTTCACAAGTCAAAATAAAACTACACAATATAGTAAAACATTAAGTAGACAACAACAAATCAGTCTAAAATTATTAAAAAAAAAAAACAAAATTCTTGCAACAAGTCAAGTTTACAAACAAAACAAGTACATTGAGGAAATCATCTGTGCTTCTCTGTCATTTTAAATCATTGAAATTATTTAAAAGAAACTCTTCAATACTGTAGAAAGCTTTTATCTTCAGATAGTTTTCCATTTTGGACTTAAACTGCTGTGTACCAAGGTTTTTAACAACATTAGGAAGCACATTAAAAAATTTCAGCCCATAGTGGCTCCCACCATCCCTGGCTCTAGCAGTTCTACTATAAGTTAAAGTAAAACAATTCCTGCCCCTCGTGTTATAGTTGTGGTAATCACTATTACAGTTATACCTTTTTGATATGCATAAGGCAATTCATGATATAAATAGATGGCAAAGTAAGGATGCCAAGGGAGATAAAACTGGCCCTACAACATTCTCTCAACCCCAGACCAGACATGATCCTTATACAACGCCTTTGTATGGCAAATACCCCGGAAGCATGCGATGAATGTCCCCAACACAGGACAGCGTAGCTGAGATGTGAGTGGATATGACCATAGTAAGCATTCGCAAGAACATCATTAGATACTAGGTTTTTCAGATTACGTAATATAAATGTATTTCTGCTTAAAATACTTATAAGATGTTCAGCATGTCGCTTCCATGTCAGTTTAGGGTCAAGATATACGCCCAAGAACCTTACAGCCGATTCACCTAGATTCAAAGCCCTCAGTGAAAAATCCATTGTCTGGGTTTTGGTCTCATTGAGAATTAATTTGTTAGCAGTAAACCATTGCTGAATATCTGACCGCGTGCTCTCCATTTGTCGACTAAGATTTATCAAATCATCCGCTCTCTCGAGTGCCGTTGTGTCATCAGCAAACAAAATAATAGCTGTACCCTCATTTGAAATACATGTGCTAATATCATTCACATATAAAAGAAACAACAACGGCCCAAGAACTGAGCCTTGGGGCACACCGTGAACGACTGGACTCGGGCTTGATGTCTCACCACCAAATGTTACATATTGGAGACGATTTAATAAGTAAGATTTAATAAGATTAACTGTGCAATCGTTAAAGTTATATTTATAAAGCTCTTGTATCAACAGATCATGGGACACGCAGTCGAAAGCTTTTGTTAAATCAAAGAAAGAGACCCGGACATACATTCTTCCCTCAAAACACTCTTGAATGTACGAAGTTAGATGGTTTATGGCAGCTGTAGTTGACATGTTGCAACGAAAACCAAACTGACATGGATCGAACAAACACTGGTCTTCAAGATAGTCACACATCTGATTTTTTAAAGCACTCTCATAGATCTTACTAAATAGTGGCACAATTGAAATTGGCCTGTAATTAGCAACATCATCGCAGGCTCCCTTCTTAAAAACTGGCACCACACGAGCCAATTTCAAACATTCGGGAAAAACTGCTAATTTTATACAGTTGTTAATAATTTTAGTTAGCGGGTATATTATAATATTTTTTATAGTCTTGAATATCCTAATATTTAAACCAAAGCAGTCCTTACTAGGACTATTATTAAGGTTAGACATTACATCCCTCAGATTATTAAAACTAATTTCATTAAAGTGAAATGTTGGACCCGAGCTATTTATATTTAGGGAGTCTAGGTAGCCAAGTGGGTTGGAAATTGAATTCGGAATATTCTGCACTATATTTTCAGCTATATGTGAAAAGAAGATGTTAAAATCGTTAGCATTTAACTTTTCAGTCACTGACTTGTCAATAATGGGGTTGTTGTTTTTAATAACATCCCATACTGCTTTATTCTTATTTTTTGATATGTTAATATGCTTACTGTTCGCTTGTTTTTTGCTTTTTTCAATTTTATTTTTATAGTCCCTTCGAAAAGATTTTAGCATATCATGGGTAACCAAGACTGGACTTGTTTTATTCAGCTGAGTTAGAAACTTTAAGGTATCCCTCATCTGCCTCAACTCCTCATTAAACCAGTGGATCTTATATATATATATATATATATATATATATATATATATATATATATATATATATATATATATATATATATATACTCGTGTATAGTAATAGTTTTGACGAAATCTTAAGACGATTGTTTTTGAAGATGTTCTAAACAAAGAACAAAACGTCAAAGCCGTGAAAAACATATTTTAAAGGTCAACTTTCGAAATACGTAGATTGGGAGAGACGGATTTCAAAATTGGCCCCCGAGGTCACCAGACTTAACTCCACCAGATTTCTTTTTATGGGGATACATAAAAGGAATTGTCTACAATGCGCCCCCGACAACACCACAAGATACGAAAATACGCATAAACGACGCTTTACAAACTGTAACCCCGCAAATGGCGTCCAGAGTTAGCAGTGGTTTCAAAAAAAGAATATATAAGTGCTTGGAAATGGATGGTGGACATTTCGAACATCTACTATAAATATATATATATATATATATATATATATATATATATATATATATATATATATATATATATATATATATATATATATAAGGCATTTATTTTGATCGGAGCATCCAAAAATGCAATAATATATGGGGGGGTTCCATTTAAAAAAAAAACACAACTTTGATACTTTCAGAGCTTTTGGGACACCCTGTATATACATTTATTTCCATCAGACAACTTTTGTAATATTTAAAATAAACAAAACGTAAAATTTTCGTCCCCGGATCCTAAAGCACCCTGTAAATATTAAAAACTCATCTACTTATAAGACAGCATCATTAATCTTTTATCTCTACGTACCTACAAGTCACTTACCACGGGCAACGTCATGGGCATTTCCCCTATCACGACAAAAAGTGATGACCACCCGTTCGTCCCGGAAAAGTATCGCGAAAACTTAACAAACCCGCTTTCGCAGAGCGTATTGTCAATATTTTAAATTAAGAAAAATATCACAGTGTAACGTCCAGAAGCCTGTACTTGACCGATTTTCAGCCCGACTGGAATAAAAAAAAATTCCGGTGTTGCCGGATTTTCGAAATAAAAATGCTCACTTTTGGCTTTGTTATATTTCAATCAATCATCTATAAAACAGGACATTACTTAAAAAATACATTCAAACTATACAGAAAGAAGCCTTACGTATTTTCTCGAAGAATTACCTATTTTTTTTCAACCATTTTTAAAAAAAGGAAATGCTTTTCAATACAACACACACTAATATATTGTTTCCGAATGTTTGTTCGTCTTATCTAAAGCTACCACACGTAGAAGTATAAAATTATGTGCAGTTGTCCTGTGGGATATAATAATGGACTGGAAAGTGCTCAAAAATCTTTCAAGATACTTAAGAAACTATGACAATATATTACAGAATTTTTTCGGATTTTTTATATGTTCTGGCAACAGCGGAAAAATCATCCCGTTACTGAGGCAACGCGGGATGAATTTTCCGTAATGTGTGACGTCAAAATACTACAGGGGTTGAGTGATAAGTAAGCAGGTTAAAAGCGATTGTGGAAAAGGGTCATTCCAAAGGAGACAAGCTTTCTGGTAATCCAGTTTTCAATTTTTGTATGCAAAGTTTCAAACGATACATGAGCAAAATTTTTGAATAATTTTTTGCTTTCACTATCGCGTGAAAATAATTTTAAATTAACTAAATGTTGACGTTTAGTATCATAATCATTGAGATCATTTTTCTGCATTCTTCCCTATTGCTCGTTCTAGTTTTAACTTCTAGAGACATATATTTTATGTCAATGAATAAGTATACAATTATGCATTGTGCATAAAGTGATAGCCCTTTAAAGTGGAGGTATTTGCAGAAAGGAGCTGTGGTTGGTGGTGGGGGGAGCAGCTCGCAGCTCCGTTTTCGCGTGGCGATTTTATAATATCGGAAATTCAAAGTGGAGTACGCTGCAGCATGGTTTTCAGGGAGACTAATCTCTTCTTGTATACAAACTACATTAGCGCAGCCATGGAGGTGAGGTTCATGCAGTGTACACGGACTTTAGTAAAGCTTTTGACTTGATTGATCAAAGTGTATTGCTCACAGACTTGAGTCTCTCGGTATCGATGATCCATTCTATTCTTGGATGTCATCGTACCTGCAGGGTAGACTGGCAGGGTTTCTTTCACATAAGTTTGATGTGATCTCAGGTGTGCCCCAAGGGTCGCACTTGGGCCCTAGACTATTTCAGTTGCTTATAAATAATATAAGTCAGTGTTTTAGTTCTAAGTATCTCCTGTTTGCGGATGATTTGAAATTTTGTAGAGCAATAGAGTCCAGTAGAGATTGTGAATTGCTTAAATATTTTAGAGACATGGTGCTTGAAAACTAACCTCAAGCTGAATGTTGCTAAGTGCTCATATATTATATTCAGTCGCAACAAGAGCGTGAACGAAGTCGAGTACAGAATTGGAGTGAGTAAATTGCAGAGGGTGAATGTAGTTAAAGATTTGGGATTATTTCTGGATAGTAGACTTCGTTATGTTGATCATTATAATGCAATCATTAATAGGGGCCACCGTATGTTGCGTATGGTGGTAAGAATGTCCAAGGATTTTAATAATCTATGTGGTGTCTCTTTATTGTTTGTGTGTTACATAAGGTCAAAATGGAATACTGTAGTTTAATTTGGAGCCCAGACTTTGATATACATAAAAAACGTTTGGAGACTGTTCAGGTAAAATTTTTAAAATATCTTGGGTATAGATTGGCACAGAGAGGACTGCAGCTTGGCGTTGATGAGGTAAGGGAGTGTTATGGTTTGACCAAACTGGAGGACCGCAGACGATATTTTGAACTTCTTTTTTTCTATAAGGTAATAAATAATTTAATAATGTCCCCTGATATATTGGCTGGTTTTAATTTTAAGATTCCACCTAGGAATCTCAGGTGTCCACTGCTGTCCTCCGGGTTCTATAACACCCTACATGGTCAGAATATGCCAATTAGTAGAGTGGTTACTGCTGTTAACTGTTTCCCTGATCTTGGTTATTTTGTCATGTCATTTAATGTATTTAAAAATAAGCTAAGAAGTCTGATTTCGTGATAGTAGTATTAAGCCATCTAATGTTTAATATTAAATAATTTCTCTGATTGTATATGTACAAATGGTGGAACAGTTGAATAAATAAATAAATTTCACTGTATCTTGGGTTCTAGGCAAAGTAGGAGGTGAATTTTTTTTAAATTGGAGTAACCTGAAGAAATCTGACGAACTGACTAATTTTCATTACCATGAAAAATGGGGAAAGGCCGGAAAATTCACATGTTTTATTAACCAAAATTTATTTACAACGTAAATGCTAAAATTTTGAAATATATTGTCACCTTTAATTTTGCTATTAACATTATATTCTCATAATTAAATATTTCCAAATTGAATTTTTGATCATTATATATATATGGAACAATTAAGCCATTATTTAAAAGTGGAGGTAAATATCAAATAATAAACTACAGACCAGTGTCACTTTTATCGGTCTTTTCAAAAATTGTAGAAAAGTTTTAAAAAAGCGGAATGCGAGTTTCTGGAGAGGTATAAGGTCTTGTCTAAGTCACAATTTGGTTCTAGAACAGGGAAATGCAATTCAGTTTTTGATAAACCAGACCCAGAACGCTCTCGATGAAAGTCAACCATCAATGTGTCTGTTTGTAGATCTCTCCAAAGCTTTCGACACGGTCTGTCACAAAATACTTCTAGAAAAGCTCGAAAGCGACGATTTAAGAGGTAAAATTTACAATATATAGAGTGGAGATTGACGGTATTGCAAGTGAAGAGAGAGAAGTAACCTATGGCGTCCCTCAGGGAACTGTTTTGGGCATGTTGCATTTTATAATTTATGTGAACGATCTGCTTCAATTGGAGCTGAATGGGCAATTGTTGGTTTCGCTGATGACGCCAGCTGTTTTTGCAACATTGCTTTATTGAAACACTGGTTTAGTTTTAAAAGGTTAACCTTAAGTATTGAAAAAACAAAATATGTTCCCTTTTCCACTTATAAAAATAATTTACCACACCTGGGAAATTTGAAGATTGAGGAAGGTAAGAGTCTAGAGATGGCAAATATCAAATACTTCGGGATCGCAATTGATAACCAACTAAACTGGGGTACACACGTTAGAAACCTAGTAAAAAAAATTAGAGGTTTTCCATACCTTAAGGACTTTCTCACCCCTAAGCATATGAAAATTATATATTCTTCTTTAATACAAGGTCTTCTAACCTATGGAGTACTAGCATGGGGGGGGGGAGCTTCGGAGAGCCATATAAAATAATTAAATACTTTACAAAAATGTTTCATTAAAATCAAGCGTGGTAGGAACAGGCATTTTTCGACCGAAACCATTTTCCAGGAGTGCAAGTTGTTGGAAATGCGACAGTTATATTGTTTCGAGATTTACAAATACATATTTAAAAACAAAATTTCTCTTGAAATGACAACACATCAGATAAATACAAGAAACTAACATATTCGACAGCTACCCAAAAAACTCAGGGACAAAGAACAACGAAATATTTTGACCCAGGGTTGTACAATATACTACCCGAAAAAATAAGATCAATAAAAACATTCTATAAATTTAAAACAACGACCCAAAACTGGATATATGAGCGTGGCAGAAAAGTATTTAACTTTTTAACTTTCCTTGTATTTTGACCTTTCAAAAATCCATTTCACTTTTAAAATATATAAGCTTGTTATCATTATATAATAGACGTATCTATCTTGACCTAATATTATTTTATAAAATCATAAACTCTATGGTTGATGCTCCTGAATTGTTGGGGGCTGTTGGATTCTCTGTACCTCAGAGGGTGCTTCGGGTCCATAGTCTTTTTAACGAACCATACCATAGGACAAACTATGCGTTTAACACCCCAATGTCCAGAATGAGTAGGGAAATGAATTTACTGCCTAAGAATGTTGACCCATTTATACTCTCTCTGAACTCATTTAAGGGTTGTATTAAAGAATTTTTAAGTAATTGAATTTTATACATAATAGACTGTAGTGACAGTATTATTGTTTTAGTTAATTGTTATTCTTTTAGTACTGATGTGACTTGTGATATTTTGTGATTGTTTCGTTTCAGATTTTTAATTCTTATTTGACGTATAATATAAAATGGAATTTGTATGATTTATTGCCTAAATTAACCATTAAAAATGTGTCTAGAACCATTGTCCTCTGGGCAACAACTGTTTAAAATTTTCCAGCCAGATTCACTAAGAAGATTTAAGAGTTAAACCTGATCTAGTTGTAATGAAATTTAAATCTTCTAGTCGACCAGTTTTGTTTTGCTTATGATGTTGTCATAATTTATATTACATATGTCAACAAATAAATGCTTATATAGGGATATTAAGGATAAGAACCTTGCAATATGTAAGCGAAATAGTTGTATAATGAAAATAAATAAAATCCTTCATTTTTGCTGGTCCATAATAAAACAAAATGATTTTTGCAATCTTGTATTTAAAACTTGCTTGACTTATTGTTGCTCTTGTAAGTTTAAGCCCGCTTCTGTCAATTTAGGATGGTCTTAAAATTAAACCGGTTGTTGGTGTGTTTAATAAACAAATGTTATTGCTTATAAAATATTTAACCAATCTGGCTGAACTTTCGCACTCTTATAAAGACCCATAATGGAATCATCATCAAGATGTTATATGTCACTCTCGTTTATTATTGAAAGAGAAAATAGTTATAGGCTAACAAGATCTTTACCTTTTTATGTTAACGCGTATGTTATAAATAATTCAAAAATAAGCTTGCATGCACAAATCCTTTGTACTCTGAAATCGTTGAAAAAAAGACATAATATGACTATATTTTCCTCAAGAAAATTGGCTTAAAACTTTCTGATTTTTCCATCTTCTTTAACCTCACTTCGCTCCCCAAACTATGATTATACTTTCATGTTAAAAAGAAGGTAATTAAGTAATACAACTTGCAACAAGTTTATTAACAAATAAAGGGCCCCAATAAATATATAAAACCAAAAAAAAATACTGTCCTGTCAACAATGAACTTAATAACTTCATAAGCTCATTAACCTTGCCTCCATAGCATATCTCGCTGAATTTAAAAATTCGAATACAATCTAAAATAGGTACTTACCCTTTCCAGCTTCTGAAAATGTTCCCTTAAAAAAGAAATGGGGTTTGCGGGGCGATTCACACAGAGTTGAACGATACAATCTTTTAAAATTTGTTGAATATTATGATTTTGTACGTAATTCTCACACTCGCGTAGGGCCTGTTCCTCTTCCATGTTTGTAGCCATTTTTCACGGAACTGTCGAGATGGAAAACCTCGGAAAAATCAACGAAAATCGCTCGACTCTGGAATTTTTCGTGAAAATAAAATGTTAAAAAAACAGATTTTGACAGTTCTAAAAAAATCTCGGTTTTTGACCTTGCCGGTAAAATAAACCCCTGTTTTATCTTTTGAAGCGTGGTGCCAATTTGATTAGTATTTACGCAAGTTTCAGACATATCAATTTTAATTTTAACTTATAATTAATAGTTTTTGCCGCAAAAAACTATTTAACTAAAGTCATGCCAAAATTTTAATATCACTTGAAAAAAAAATACATGATTTTTAACTTTTACATTATATTTATGTTTGGTTTCTATTTGTTGACCGTGTAGTTATTAATTAGTTTGTACTTTTTTGGGTTTCGGTCATATTATTACTTTATAAAAGAATTAACACATGTTTTTTCTGACGTTTCGGTTTATTTTATTGATTAAACCATCTTCAGAGAATTACTGTAAATATGAAAAGGAATATGTAAATTTATGCTATATAAACTGAAAATTTTACTTTCTTACCTAACGTTAACAGGTGGTTCACTTGAAAAACTTACATTTAACTATTTTATTACTTTAATACACTATAATTAAACACTTCTTATTTAATATAAATATAAATATAAAAAACTATTATAAATATATATATATATATATATATATATATATATATATATATATATATATATATATATATATATATATATATATATATATTTATAATAGTTTTTTATATTTATATTTATATTAAATAAGAAGTGTTTAATTATAGTGTATTAAAGTAATAAAATAGTTAAATGTAAGTTTTTCAAGTGAACCACCTGTTAACATTAGGTAAGAAAGTAAAATTTTCAGTTTATATAGCATAAATTTACATATTCCTTTTCATATTTACAGTAATTCTCTGAAGATGGTTTAATCAATAAAATAAACCGAAACGTCAGAAAAAACATGTGTTAATTCTTTTATAAAGTAACTAGCGACCCGCCCCGGCTTCGCACGGGTGCAATGCTGATACTAAATACACTACAGAAAAACTGTGACTCTTTATTTTATTTTTACAACAATTATTACATCGGCCTCCGACGCGCTATTTATAGGCACGCTGCCGCCGCCCCGGTCGGCCAGTACCGCCGCAAGCGCTACTTCTCGCAATTTTAAATCTGTAATATCTTCGAAAATATTCATTTAAATCTCGTGCTGTAAAGGACCATATAGATCTATATTAAATCAACAATGTATTTAAGCTATTTAATTGGATAAGGATTAATGCTGTATTGGTTAAAATCGCTTCAAAATTTGCCATTATTTGTCGTAAAAAGTAAATGACAAAAAAATGTTATTGTGGGATATCCATGAGAGATAGACATATACCATCGCGGAGTTTTCTGTAGACCTTTTCAATGTGTACAAATAATTAGTACATTATTTTGATAAATCTCGTAGGGTTCAGCCTGCGTTTGCAATGTAAGCGGAAAAAAATATGATAATTAACGACATCACATTAGAAACCTCAAAAATAACAGTATTTCTCCACTATTTAATGGATGTTATTATACATATAAACCTTCCTCTTGAATCACTCTATCTATTGAAAAAAACCGCATCAAAATCCGGTGCGTAGTTTTAAAGATTTAAGCATACAAAGGGACATAGGGACAGAGAAAGCGACTTTGTTTTATACTATGTAGTGATAGTGATTACTGATACGTTGTCATGCTGAAAAGCACGTTTTTATTAAGTATGTTATTTTCCTCGCTAGAGAGCTCCGATAATAAACGCGTCCGATCGCTGCAAAATTCAAAGTGCTATTGGGAAAATCGCGGCCTCCGACGCGCTATTTATAGGCACGCTGCCGCCGCCCCGGTCGGCCAGTACCGCCGCAAGCGCTACTTCCCGCAATTTTAAATCTGTAATATCTTCGAAAATATTCATTTAAATCTTATGCTGTAAAGGACCATATAGATCTATATTAAATCAACAATGTATTTAAGCTATTTAATTGGATAAGGATTAATGCTGTATTGGTTAAAATCGCTTCAAAATTTGCCATTATTTGTCGTAAAAAGTAAATGACAAAAAAATGTTATTGTGGGATATCCATGAGAGATAGACATATACCATCGCGGAGTTTTCTGTAGGCCTTTTCAATGTGTACAAATAATTAGTACATTATTTTGATAAATCTCGTAGGGTTCAGCCTGCGTTTGCAATGTAAGCGGAAAAAAATATGATAATTAACGACATCACAATAGAAACCTCAAAAATAACAGTATTTCTCCACTATTTAATGGATGTTATTATACATATAAACCTTCCTCTTGAATCACTCTATCTATTGAAAAAAACCGCATAAAAATCCGGTGCGTAGTTTTAAAGATTTAAGCATACAAAGGGACATAGGGACAGAGAAAGCAACTTTGTTTTATACTATGTAGTGATAATATGACCGAAACCCAAAAAAGTACAAACTAATTATATTTATGAAAATTATTTGAAGCAATTGGTAGAATTTGAATAATAATCATGGCAACGAGGCATCAATAAATTTTGGCGGTAAATTTGACAGATATGGGATTGCCAAAATGCCAAATAGACTTAACCTTATTTTTTTGTAAGAGTATTTGTGGGATTTATTGATATTTTTATTTGTTTTATTAGAAATATAAAATGTATTTTAGAACAAAATGAAGAAGTCAACGAATAAAAACAAAGGGGCTCAGGTAAATATTTTGTAATTATTTTTAAAATATTGCTAATTTTAATTTTGTAGGGTTGTATGAAAATATCCAGTTTTTTTTCTAAACAAACCGAAAAGAAAAAGACCGTAAGCCCGCAAAAGAACACCAAGAAAACTGGAATTCCTCTAATATCAAAGGAAGTAATAAATTTAGATACAGACGATGAAGAATCTCCAAGTTTACTTAATGTTATACCAAAGCAATATAAACGAAAATGGGGTGATGATAATAAAACAAACTTGAGCCCCCCTTTGAAAAAGGGGGCACAAACAGATCCAGAAAAATCAGAAAGTAATAAGTTAAGCATAAAAAAAATTAATAATTTTGAATTAAACATATTTTATTTTAGTACCAAATCGTTCATCACCACAACCTTCTACAAGTGGATTAACTTGCGAAAACAGTATGAACAATATTGATGTATCTGCATCATCTTATTTAACACCTTCAACTAGTGGGGACACACCTGTAAAAAATAGACCAATTGTTAATGTAAAATGTGCAGAAAAACTGTTAAATCCAGCAGCTTTAAAAGAATACAATTCTCCTGAAAAAGTCTTGGAAAGGTTTGGATTTATTCACTGTTTATTTCAAGAAATAATTATGAAATATCCTTTTTTAGATTCTTAGATAAAGTAGGAAAAAATGTAACTCCTGAAAAACAAAACTTTTTGAATCAAAAACAGGAAGTTACTCCAGAAAAAAATATAAATAATTATAAAAATACTACACCAAAACAAAAAATAAAAAGTTCAGATAAAAAGAATAGTGGAGAAAAAGGCAATAGCACAAACACTACCCCAAATAAGCAAAGAAAAACTCCAAAGAAACTATTTGATAGGTAATAATCTTTTTATTTTATCCATATATTAACGAATTTTATGCTTACCCATTATTTTTCGGCCGTAGAACAAGAATCCAAAGTTTTTTTTGGTGGTTTTTCTTATGTCAATCATATTTTATCAGGTATTATTTTTGCGCCCACTTCAAAAATTTCAATTTTTTTAACGCTTTTTTTTACAAATCAGTTCAATTTTTTCATAAAAATTTTTGATATATTAGGTAAGAAAATTTTTATTTGCAGATCTCCTAACAATATAAACGAATTTAATGTAGAAGTTTTAAGAAATTTTGTAAAAATCACACCTAGCAAGAAGGAACTCAATGAACAAGACTCTAATAGAAAGTAAGATGGTTATTTTTTGACTCATTTCTCTTCTGAGAGGTTATTGTATCTATAATACTATTCAAAGTCCCTTTTAGGTCTTTAGAAATTCAGATACAAAATGAAAAAACTCCAGTGAAAGATACGATGCCTAGCACTAGCCATTTTTCACCAATAATCAAAGTTAAAACCAAGCTAGATTTCTCCAAGTGTGGTACTTCACCAAAAAAAACATCTCGGAAAGTATCAGAACAAAATATTCTTGAAGAAAAAAAGTCATTGACTAAAAGTGAGGAATTGAGCAGTTGTGAGAAAGAAAATCTCGATTTAAATAATTTCGATGTAAATTTTGATGATGACAGTTGGGATGCAGATTACGTAAGGATATTTAAATTTTTTTACAGGGTCTGTTAAAAAGCTTGCACCATAATATGAGAAGAATTTTTGTTTTTAACTGACTCTTTTTATGAACTAATTACTCTGAAACCGCATCATCGATTTGAATGAAATTTTTTGCATTATATTCAGAAAGTTTCTGATGTAATTCCATATTATTTGAGGTGAAATCGGTTCAGTAAAATCCAAGATGGTGCGGATAAAATGCCGGACAAAAAAAATTAATTTATTCCAATTTTCTTTAATTTCATTAATTAATTATGATTATATTTTTAGTTCAACGGCACTGACTACAGTTTAGATCTGACAGAATCTCAGCATTGTAAAGTTGTCAATGTGAATAATCGTACTTCAGAGCTTATTTTAACTGTTAAGTCGACAAGGACAAACGGGCAGGCTATTTGTACTTTGCAAGGTTTCTGGTGAGTATTTAGATGTGTTGGTGGTTTTGCTTTTATAGCGCAAATTAAAATGTGAGTAAACACGCTGATTGCATTTTAGGATTCATTCGAAATTATGTATTGGAGATACGGTACACATTATGGCTACCAAATTACCTGATAACAATTGGTTGGTTGACAACCAGCATGGGTATTTGGTATACGAACCGGATTTGCTGATTTCTACTACTACTGTTGTTGGTAAGTAGAGATTATATTGAACAGGAAACAAATTTAATTTTACATGCTTAAAAATACTTACTGTTAATTAATTAAGGCTTCCCAGATATTACATATTTTTGGTGTAATTGTTCTATATCCTAGGTTCAGTTTTCTGCAAAAGGAAATCAGTTTTACAAGAAAAATTCAGAGGTTTCGAGGGATCTAACAAATTCATGATTGTTGGTAGTATGGTACATATTTTGTTACAGGAAGTTTTGAAAAATAAGTTGTACAGTTTTAAGGAGATAGAAGAATGTGCTAGGGAGATATTAAAACGTAGAGAATGGGTAAGGCTTCAATTTGTTAAAGTGTAGAAAAATGTTTAATTAGATTGAAAATATTTGTAAAATATTTATTAATCCCTGACTGCCAAATCCAACTTTGCCAAAATAGTTTTCGTCAATAACAAAACTGTAACATCGTTTTTTTGCTGAAATGTGTTCATATTGGCATCCTATAAAACATATCGCGATTGTAACTCTGAAAGACCTGTGTAAAGAAAATGGTGGACCAAAAATATTCACGATTTTCGGTTTTTTGAGTTTATCTCAAAAAGTAAAAGTTATATCGAAAAATGTTTCAAACAAAAGTTGTAGAGAATTTAAAAACCTATCGATTCATATAATATAAGTTATACGGTTTTAGTTTTTTTTTTATAAAAATAGACATTTATTAACAAATTACCGATTGAAAATTTAACATAAATGTAGGTGTTATCATTCTAAAAAAGTATGTTAAATCCGGAATCTGTAAGTTTTTTATTTTCCGACAAATTCGATGTCAAAGTTGAAAATACGACCTCAATTTTCCGCTTTCCTAATTAAGATACAATGCTCAATTTTAATGGAAATTGTTTGTATTGTTTTATATTTTGAAGCTCTATTAAAAAAATTTTTTTTTTCAATCGTGTGCCGAGAAATTTTGCAAAAACCAATTTTTGCACCAAAAAAATTGAGATAACTTTTCACCGGATGGAGAAAAATTTTTTTTAATGCGTGCATTGGATTTAGATGTATCATTTCCCATCTCAATAAAAAAAAAATTATTTTCAAAAATTCATAATGAATATTAAGGGCTTAAATTTGCAGAAGATGCTTTTTAATATTTGTACTTTACCTGTGAATTTTTTGGATTCAAGAAATACACTTTCATACGGTCTGTGAACCTTCGAAATTTGGGCAGAATCTAATCGAGAATAGCTGCTGCAGGCCGCTGTCGGCGAGTTGCCATAGTTCAGGCGCATTATTCATGGGTGCTTCAAGGAAACTTATGCATCACAAATAATATTTATAATATTGCTGTTGTTTTATTAATTTATATGATAGTAACAATTTGTTTAGTCATATTAATTATTAATTTGTTTATTAACAAAATTTTTACAAAAAATTATAGAGAAAATCATACAAATA
This sequence comes from Diaprepes abbreviatus, assembly GCA_034092305.1. Classification (NCBI taxonomy): domain Eukaryota; kingdom Metazoa; phylum Arthropoda; class Insecta; order Coleoptera; family Curculionidae; genus Diaprepes; species Diaprepes abbreviatus. The sequence goes on from JASJET010000247.1 coordinate 123,331, forward strand.
TTCAATTATATATTACATATTCTACTGTTTTTCCCTTATATTATTATTATCTAACAGTTTATTACAAAATTTTTACAAAAAATCATAGAGGAAGTCATACAAATATTCAGTTATATATTACATATTATACTGTCTTTTTTTTCCAAATATATAATATTATACATCTGCTTCTACGCGCCAAAAATACGAAAATAATTAGCGACCAATGATATTAATTTGCCCTAATACAAACTTATAAAATTAAAGAGTATAGTTTTGTTAATAAACTATTAATATATATTTGAATATTTGTATGATTTTCTCTATAATTTTTTGTAAAAATTTTGTTAAAAAACAAATTAATACTTAATATGACTAAACAAATTGTTACTATCATATAAATTAATAAAAGAATATCCATATTATAAATATTACTTGTGATGCATAAGTTTGCTTGAAGCGCCAATGAATAACGCGCCTGAATTACGGCAACCCGCCGACAGCGGCCTGCAGCAGCTATTTTCGATTAGATTCGGCCCAATTTTCGAAGGTTCACAGATCGTATGAAAGTGTATTTCTTGGATCCAAAAAATTCACAGGTAAGGTACAAGTATTAAAAAGCATCTTCTGCAATTTTGAGCCCTTAATTATTCATTTGCCACGCCATTATGATTTCTTAAAAAAAATAACCGTTTTTTTTCATTCAAAATTAATTTTTTTTTGAGATCGGAAATGATACATTTAAATCCAATCTTCTTCTTCAAATGCATATCCACTAATGGATGTTTCCGATTACATTTTCCATTTCTTCCCTACTTCTCGCGGTGTGTATCAATGTCTGAATATCGTGCAACCCCGTCCACTGTCTGATATTACGGAGTCAGGACATCTTCTTTCTTCCAATTCTTCTTTTGCCCTCGGTCTTGCCTTCAATCATCAACTGTAGGAATTGGCATCTCTCATTTCGCATAATGTGCCCAAGATACACCGTCTTTCTTTTCTTGATTATGCTGAACAGTTCACGTTCTTTTCCAATACGTGAGAGAACTTCTTCATTGGTCATTCTCGCTGTCCATGATATCTTAAGGATTCTTCTATATATCCACATCTCGAAAGCCTCTAATTTATTGATAGCGCTTGTTTTTAATGTTCAACCCTCCACACCATAAAGAAGTTTTGACCATACGTAACCTTTTATGAACCTCGGTCTTAATTTCAAGTCAAATTCTGAACACCTAAGCACTCGCCTGAGTTTTACAAAAGCCTGTCGCGCCTGTTCAATGCGACTCTTCGAATATCCATGTGCCCAGATATTTTAATTTGGTGACTCTTTCTATAGGTACTGCGTTGAATCTTATGTTGGCGTTTTGGAATAAACGGGGATTCCTTGATATAATCATGAATTTTGTTTTCCTTGTATTGATGTTCAAGCCCATTGATTTGCTGCGCTCTCCTATTATGTTAATGAGTTTTTGGAGGTCGTTTATATTGTCGGCGATTAGGACTGCGTCATCCGTATAACGGATATTATTAATCCATATTCCGTTAACTTTAATTCCCATTTCAATATCTTCCAAAGCCTCCTGGAAAATTGTTTCCGAATAAAGGTTAAACAGGAAAGGGGACAGCACACACCCTTGTCGCACTCCTCTTCGGTTTTGTATCGGGTTGGATATATTATTGTCTGATTTTATTTGCGCGGTTTGACCCCAATATAAGCTTTCAATGCATGGGATGTCTTTCTGATCCATGTCGAGTTTTCTAAGAAGCAGGATTAGTTTATGATGTTGTACACGATCGAATGCTTTTTCGTAATCTATGAAACATAGGCACACATCTTTTCTCTGATCGTAACAGTTCTGAACAAGCACCTGTGTAGCGACTATCGCTTCTCTCGTACCTAGGCCCCACCTAAATCCAAACTGTGAGTCGCTTATGTCTCTTTCGCATTTATTATATATTCTTTGATGTATTCTTTTTAGAAATATTCTTAGTGTGTGACTCATTAAACTAATGAATCTATGATATTCACATTTTCTTGCGTTGGTCTTCTTAGGCAAGGGAAAGAAGGTAGAGCATAGCCATTGTTTGGGGTAGCAACCCGTTTCGTAAATGATGTTAAATATTTTAGGAAGCGCCGTGATGCCTCTTTCATCCAGAAGTTTCAATATCTCAGACGGTATTTCGTCTGGGCCAGTCGTCTCGTTGTTTTTTGAATTTTGTATAGCTTTTTCTATATCTTCTTTGGTGATTGATGGGCCCGTTAAACAGTCGCTCCTATTACCCTCTTCCAGAGGTCTGTCGTCAAAGAAGAGTGCTTCTACATACTTTTCCCACACATTATTTTTTTCTGTGCTATCAAGAATTATTTGGTTGTCTTGGTTGATCAATACGCCTGGTCTTCTCCTTCTATATATCCCAGCGGTTTCTTTCAACTTTTTGTGTAGGTTACGATCATCGTGTTGCTTCCGGAGTTGTTCTATTTCAGCGCATTCACGTTTAAGCCATTCGTTTTTTACTATTCTTATCTTTTATCTTATTAATGGTTGAATACTTTTATATTTGGTGTTATCTCTGTCGCTCCTGTGTTTTTGGCGTTCATTCATTAGCAATAAAATCTCGTCTATCATCCACTTTTGCTTCTTGTCTTCCGATCTATATCCCAGTGTATTTTTCATGACATTTGTTGTAATATTTGTTAACCTTGCCCACGATTGTGTCAGATCTTCCTCAGTTTTTGGTGTTAGTGTTTGGATTTGTGTGTTGATCTCATTGCTTATTTCGCCTCTTACCACTCTTAAATCCAATGTACGCATTAAAAAAGTTTTATCTCCATCCGGTGAAAAGTTATCTCAATTTTTTTGGTGCAGAAATTGGTTTTTGCAAAATTTCTCGGCCCACGATTGGAAATTTTTTTTTTTTTAATAGAGCTTCATAATATAAAACAATACAAACAATTTCCATTAAAATTGAGCATTGTATCTTAATTAGGAAAGCGGAAAATTGAGGTTGAATTTTCAACTTTGACATCGAATTTCTCGAAAAATAAAAAACTCACAGATTCCGGATTTGACATACTTTTTTTGGAATGATAATATCTATATTTATGTTAAATTTTAAATTGGTAATTTGTTAATAAATGTCTTTTTTTTAAGAAAATAAAAACCGTAAATTTTGTCGAAAAAAAAATATATATCTCGATAACTAGTAGCTCCACCTATAACTTATATTATATTAATCGATAGGTTTTTTAAGTCTCTACAACTTTTGTTTGAAACATTTTTCGATACAACTTTTACTTTTCGAAATAAACTCAAAAAACCAAAAATCGTGACCATTTTTGGTCTTTCAGAGTTACCATCGAGATATCTTTTGTAGGATGCCGAAATAAACACATTCCAGCAAAAAAAAAACAATGTTACATTTTTGTTAATAATAAATTACTTTATTGCCAACTAAATCAAATCAAATTTGACAAAGCAACGTCACAAAAGCGAAACAAATCTATACTAATATATATATATATATATATATATATATATATATATATATATATATATATATATATATATATATATATATAGTTGTATTCGCACGAAGATGTAAGTCCCTGTACCCAGCGATATACAATCTGATATTAATTATTGACCAAAAATTTTACAGCGGTGTTTCGTCCTCGACGTCGACGCCTTACCCAGACACCCTGTGTTGACGTACTTATATATAGTTGGATCTTGTATTTGTACTTATTTTCGGGCGGAACGTGTCGGTAGGATATTGATTATTTGTGGTACTGCTTATCGACCAGACGTCGTGATTTTTAATTTTTATCCGTAGTACTACGACAATATATATATATATATATATATATATATATATATATATATATATATATATATATATATATATATATATATATCTAACAGTTACTAAAATAGTAAATAGGTTTCCTAAAATCTAAATTTAAAATCATAAAAACATTTATTCTGTAAGAACTGAGTAGTGGCTTGCTTGAAGCCTAAACTATTTTCAATAGCCCTTATTTTTTGTGGTAACAGGCCATAGGCCCTGACAGCCATGTAATAAGGCCCTTTTTCAAAATATGCCTAACTATGGGCTGGCACCCTTAGATCCCTTCTACCTCTTGTGACAGTTGACATTTCAGTGCTATAGTGATCACTATTAACAGCAAAGAGGTCATGATGCTTTTTGACAAACATCACCAGGGACAGAAAATATAATGATGGTGCAGTCATGATATTCAGAGACTTGAAATGAGGTTTACATGATTTTCTCCAGGGTGCAACCCCAGCATAACTCGGATAATTCTTTTTTGTGTAATAAAAATTTGTTGAGCAGTCGAAGATGATCCCCAAAACATCACACTATAAGATATCAATGACTGCACCTCTGCAAAATAAAACTGTCGCAGCGATTGCAAAGCCATTGACTGCCTCAATCGACGTACGAGAGCACAAAACCTATTAAGTTTCGGCTGTAGAGTCGCAACATGCTGCTCCCAACTAAGGGTAGCATCCAAGGTAACGCCCAGAAATCCAACACTCTCAGCCACCGGAATTCCTTTCCTGCAAGTGCACATAGACAGACTCTAAACACTGACGATTCTTTCGGAACGACACCAGACCAGTCTTCTCACAATTCAACACCAATCCCGCATTACCCCCGCCGCACGCGAGCATCCCCAAAACAGATCCGGAAAACCCGCCCCCGCGAGAACAAACGAGGAATCGTCAGCATACTGGCAAAGCAGGCCACCAGGCATTCCATCCGAGAGAGTATTCACATACAGCAGAAACAACACAGGACCAAGAATCTAACCCTGCGGAACACCCTGGGTCATATAAACTGGCTTAAAAAAATATTTATTATGATCGTTTGTGATGCACACTACCTGCCTTCTTCCCTCCAAGTAGGACTCCAACAAAGAACCACATAATCCTCTTATACCATAGTATGAGAGTTTACGAATCAAGAGTCTATGATTTATTGTGTCAAAGGTCCTTGACAGATCAAAAAAAAAAGCCCCGCAACCTTCCTGTTAGTATCAACATTATCTATGATATAGGAAATTGCTCTAAATACGGCAAGTTGAGTAGATCTATTAGGTCTGAAGCCATACTGGTGGTCTGCTAGAATGTTAAAACTATGTAAAAAAGTGATGACGCGAGTATATATTACTCTCTCAAAGACTTTTGATAATGAGGATAGAAGAGACACAAGTCTGTAATTTGTCATGTTTAGCTTGTCTCCCTTTTTATGAATTGGTATTATTTTTGCTGCCTTAAGTGCGTCAGGAAAAACACCTGTTTGAAAACATACATTTATAATGTTCGCAATAGGTTCAGCAACAAGGTGGGCTGAGTGTTTGAGAACCTTTGTTGGTATTTCATCGAGCCCCACCGAAAACTTATTAGGCAGATTCATAATTACCCCAAAGATCTCCGGGCTATCCACAGGATTCGAGAAAATACTTGGAGCAACTGAATCGGCGAGGGTCTCCCCACCCATAGGGATGACAGCAGGGATATCGAAACTATCCACAAACAAAACAGCTCTTTTTTGATCTAATTTCGATGGAGTAAAATTTGTGTTATGATTTTTATTGTAAATTAAGTAAGAATATTTCCCAATTGTAAATATCGCGACGTTGAAAACATTGTTTTAAATTAATTTTAGGTGAGACAGATTTACGAGAGTGGTGAGACTCTGGCGACGATAGAACAAGACTTTATGATGTACACATCAAAAGTCCGAGATTTTGTAGGAACATACGTTCAGGATAGCGTAAAAAAGATTAACTCCAAACCGCCCATAAAAGACAACTGGAAGGGAGCTATTTCTGCAATCGACGACATCGAGGAAAACATTTGGTGTCCAGATTTAGGAGTGAAAGGTGAGGAGCGATATCGAGTAACTGAGATCGAAAAGTGTGCCTCACAAAATTAGATTGTCTTGAGTGATAATTATTTTTAGGAAAAGTCGATGTAAGCATAAAACACGGCACGGAAACAATTCCTCTGGAAGTCAAAACGGGCAGAGCGAGTGTTTCTCTAGAGCACAGAGGACAAGTGTTACTCTATGTGATGATGATGAATAAATTAGGGTACAAAGTATCATCCGGACTACTTCTCTACTTAAAGTAAGATATTGTCTCGTTATAGGTCATCTTCAAATAATTTCAGACTTTTCCAAGGATGTGGCAACAATGGTAGTAGGTTTACCAGTAAACTTCCATGAAACGATTAAGAAATATGTGTTCAGAAATCTCAATTCGAAGAAAAAAAAGGAAATAAGTAACAGAGATCCTTCGTTGCCAAATCTTTGATTTAATCCCTATACTCTGCGAGTCTATCCCAGTTGAATTTGCGACACGTTGTATATATTTTTCAGGGAAGGAATTCTAAAAGAAATACCTCCCACAGCATCAGAAAAAAGGGATATTATTATTTTACGTAACGAGCTGGCCTATTACTTAACGCGACGCCCTAAAATGGTGAAAAATTGTGAGGGAACGTATTTGGAACCCGGCGAGGTGCCGGAACCTATAGACCACCCGTTTTGCGGCAATTGTGAATACAATGCCATCTGTATGGCGTATTCGAGGTAAGTTGCAGTCCTACTTATCAATATCTGTCTTAATATTTTAAGAAAAGCTGTAAAAGAGTTTTAGGGAATTATAGAAAATTCGTAGATCAACAATTATATCGCTAACAATTTAATTTAAGAGTGTTCATCCATTGGCGTTAAAAAAATAAATTTTCTTGTTATTTTAAAATTCACTATGCATTTTTAAGGGCACCCAACACTCAGCGATTTTAAGAGAAGCTTTAAAAAAGTTCTAGGTATCTGTAAAAAATTCATAGATCCACAATTATAACGCTACCAATTTAATTTAATGGTGTACATCCACTGACGTTAAAAAAAGAAATTTTTTTGTTATTTTAAAATTCACTATGCATTTTTGAGGCCACCCAGCACTCAGGGATTTTAAGAGAAGCTTTAAAAGAGTTGTAGGTATCTGTAAAAAATTCATAATTCAACAATCATAACGCTAACAATTTAATTTAAGGGTGTACATCCTCTGATGTTAAAAATAAAAATTTTCTTGTTATTTTAAAATTCACTATGCATTTTTGAGACCACCCAGCACTCAGGGATTTTAAGAAAAGCTTTAAAAGAGTTGTAGGTATCTGCTAAAAATTCATTGTTCAACAATCATAACGCTAACAATTTAATTTAAGGGTGTACATCCACTGATGTCAAAAATAAAAATTTTCTTGTTATTTTAAAATTCACTATGCATTTTTGAGGCCACCCAGCACTCAGGGATTTTAAGAGAAGCTTTAAAAGAGTTGTAGGTATCTGTAAAAAATTCATAATTCAACAATCATAACGCTAACAATTTAATTTAAGGGTGTACATCCTCTGATGTTAAAAATAAAAATTTTCTTGTTATTTTAAAATTCACTATGCATTTTTGAGACCACCCAGCACTCAGGGATTTTAAGAAAAGCTTTAAAAGAGTTGTAGGTATCTGCTAAAAATTCATTGTTCAACAATCATAACGCTAACAATTTAATTTAAGGGTGTACATCCACTGATGTCAAAAATAAAAATTTTCTTGTTATTTTAAAATTCACTATGCATTTTTGAGGCCACCCAGCACTCAGGGATTTTAAGAGAAGCTTTAAAAGAGTTGTAGGTATCTGTAAAAAATTCATAATTCAACAATCATAACGCTAACAATTTAATTTAAGGGTGTACATCCTCTGATGTTAAAAATAAAAATTTTCTTGTTATTTTAAAATTCACTATGCATTTTTGAGACCACCCAGCACTCAGGGATTTTAAGAAAAGCTTTAAAAGAGTTGTAGGTATCTGCTAAAAATTCATTGTTCAACAATCATAACGCTAACAATTTAATTTAAGGGTGTACATCCACTGATGTCAAAAATAAAAATTTTCTTGTTATTTTAAAATTCACTATGCATTTTCGAGGCCACCCAGCACTCAGGGATTTTAAGGGAAGCTTTAAAAGAGTTTTAGGTATCTGTAAAAAATTCATTGTTCAACAATTATAACGCTAACAATTTAATTTAAGGGTGTACATCCACTGATGTTAAAAATAAAAATTTTCTTGTCATTTTAAAATTCACTATGCATTTTTAAGGGTACCCAGCACTCAGGGATCTTGAGAGAAGCTTTAAAAGAGTTGTAGGTATCTGGTAAAAAATTCATAGTTCAACAATCATAACGCTAACAATTTAATTTAAGGGTGTACATCCACTGATGTTAAAAATAAAAATTTTCTTGTTATTTTAAAATTCATTATGCATTTTTAAGGGCACCCAGCACTCAGGGATTTTAAGAGAAGCTTTAAAAGAGTTGTAGGTATCTGTAAAAAATTCATAGTTCAACAAGCATAACGCTAACAATTTAATTTAAGGGTGTACATCCACTGATGTTAAAAATAAAAATTTTCTTGTTATTTTAAAATTCACTATGAATTTTTGAGGCCACCCAGCACTCAGGGATTTTAAGAGAAGCTTTAAAAGAGTTGTAGGTATCTGTAAAAAATTCATAGTTCAACAATCATAACGCTAACAATTTAATTTAAGGGTGTACATCCACTGATGTTAAAAATAAAAATTTTCTTGTTATTTTAAAATTCACTATGCATTTTTAAGGGCACCCAGCACTCAGGGATTTTAAGAGAAGCTTTAAAAGAGTTGTAGGTATCTGTAAAAAATTCATAGTTCAACAAGCATAACGCTAACAATTTAATTTAAGGGTGTACATCCACTGATGTTAAAAATAAAAATTTTCTTGTTATTTTAAAATTCACTATGAATTTTTGAGGCTACCCAGCACTCAGGGATTTTAAGAGAAGCTTTAAAAGAGTTGTAGGTATCTGTAAAAAATTCATAGTCCAACAATCATAACGCTAACAATTTAATTTAAGGGTGTATATCCACTGATGTTAAAAATAAAAATTTTCTTGTTATTTTAAAATTCACTATGCATTTTTGAGGCCACCCAGCACTCAGGGATTTTAAGACAAGCTTTAAAAGAGTTGTAGATATCTGTAAAACATTCATTGTTCAACAATTATAACGCTAACAATTTAATTTAAGGGTGTACATCCACTGATGTTAAAAATAAAAATTTTCTTGTTATTTTAAAATTCACTATGCATTTTTGAGGCCACCCAGCACTCAGGGATTTTAAGAGAAGCTTTAAAAGAGTTGTAGGTATCTGTAAAAAATTCATAGTTCAACAATCGTAACGCTAACAATTTAATTTAAGGGTGTACATCCACTGATGTTAAAAATAAAAATTTTCTTGTTTTTTTAAAATTCACTATGCATTTTTGAGGCCACCCAGCACTCAGGGATTTTAAGAGAAGCTTTAAAAGAGTTTTAGGTATCTGTAAAAAATTTATTGTTCAACAATTATAACGCTAACAATTTAATTTAAGGGTGTACATCCACTGATGTTAAAAATAAAAATTTTCTTGTTATTTTAAAATTCACTATGCATTTTTAAGGGCACCCAGCACTCAGGGATTTTAAGAGAAGCTTTAAAAGAGTTGTAGGTATCTGTAAAAAATTCATAGTTCAACAATCATAACGCTAACATATTAATTTAAGGGTGTACATCCACTGATGTTAAAAATAAAAATTTTCTTGTTATTTTAAAATTCACTATGAATTTTTGAGGCCACCCAGCACTCAGGGATTTTAAGAGAAGCTTTAAAAGAGTTGTAGGTATCTGTAAAAAATTCATAGTTCAACAATCATAACGCTAACAATTTAATTTAAGGGTGTACATCCACTGATGTTAAAAATAAAAATTTTCTTGTTATTTTAAAATTCACTATGCATTTTTGAGGCCACCCAGCACTCAGGGATTTTAAGAGAAGCTTTAAAAGAGTTGTGGGTATCTGTAAAAAATTCATAGTTCAACAATCATAACGCTAACAATTTAATTTAAGGGTGTACATCCACTGATGTTAAAAATAAAAATTTTCTGATTATTTTAAAATTCACTATGCATTTTTAAGGGCACCCAGCACTCAGGGATTTTAAGAGAAGCTTTAAAAGAGTTGTAGGTATCTGTAAAAAATTCATAGTTCAACAATCATAACGCTAACAATTTAATTTAAGGGTGTACATCCACTGATGTTAAAAATAAAAAATTTCCTGTTATTTTAAAATTCACTATGCATTTTTGAGGCCACCCAGCACTCAGGGATTTTAAGAGAAGCTTTAAAAGAGTTGTAGGTATCTGTAAAAAATTCATAGTTCAACAATCATAACGCTAACAATTTAATTTAAGAGTGTACATCCACTGATGTTAAAAATAAAAATTTTCTTGTTTTTTTAAAATTCACTATGCATTTTTGAGGCCACCCAGCACTCAGGGATTTTAAGAGAAGCTTTAAAAGAGTTTTAGGTATCTGTAAAAAATTCATAGTTCAACAAGCATAACGCTAACAATTTAATTTAAGGGTGTACATCCACTGATGTTAAAAATAAAAATTTTCTTGTTATTTTAAAATTCACTATGAATTTTTGAGGCTACCCAGCACTCAGGGATTTTAAGAGAAGCTTTAAAAGAGTTGTAGGTATCTGTAAAAAATTCATAGTCCAACAATCATAACGCTAACAATTTAATTTAAGGGTGTATATCCACTGATGTTAAAAATAAAAATTTTCTTGTTATTTTAAAATTCACTATGCATTTTTGAGGCCACCCAGCACTCAGGGATTTTAAGACAAGCTTTAAAAGAGTTGTAGATATCTGTAAAACATTCATTGTTCAACAATTATAACGCTAACAATTTAATTTAAGGGTGTACATCCACTGATGTTAAAAATAAAAATTTTCTTGTTATTTTAAAATTCACTATGCATTTTTGAGGCCACCCAGCACTCAGGGATTTTAAGAGAAGCTTTAAAAGAGTTGTAGGTATCTGTAAAAAATTCATAGTTCAACAATCGTAACGCTAACAATTTAATTTAAGGGTGTACATCCACTGATGTTAAAAATAAAAATTTTCTTGTTTTTTTAAAATTCACTATGCATTTTTGAGGCCACCCAGCACTCAGGGATTTTAAGAGAAGCTTTAAAAGAGTTTTAGGTATCTGTAAAAAATTTATTGTTCAACAATTATAACGCTAACAATTTAATTTAAGGGTGTACATCCACTGATGTTAAAAATAAAAATTTTCTTGTTATTTTAAAATTCACTATGCATTTTTAAGGGCACCCAGCACTCAGGGATTTTAAGAGAAGCTTTAAAAGAGTTGTAGGTATCTGTAAAAAATTCATAGTTCAACAATCATAACGCTAACATATTAATTTAAGGGTGTACATCCACTGATGTTAAAAATAAAAATTTTCTTGTTATTTTAAAATTCACTATGAATTTTTGAGGCCACCCAGCACTCAGGGATTTTAAGAGAAGCTTTAAAAGAGTTGTAGGTATCTGTAAAAAATTCATAGTTCAACAATCATAACGCTAACAATTTAATTTAAGGGTGTACATCCACTGATGTTAAAAATAAAAATTTTCTTGTTATTTTAAAATTCACTATGCATTTTTGAGGCCACCCAGCACTCAGGGATTTTAAGAGAAGCTTTAAAAGAGTTGTGGGTATCTGTAAAAAATTCATAGTTCAACAATCATAACGCTAACAATTTAATTTAAGGGTGTACATCCACTGATGTTAAAAATAAAAATTTTCTGATTATTTTAAAATTCACTATGCATTTTTAAGGGCACCCAGCACTCAGGGATTTTAAGAGAAGCTTTAAAAGAGTTGTAGGTATCTGTAAAAAATTCATAGTTCAACAATCATAACGCTAACAATTTAATTTAAGGGTGTACATCCACTGATGTTAAAAATAAAAAATTTCCTGTTATTTTAAAATTCACTATGCATTTTTGAGGCCACCCAGCACTCAGGGATTTTAAGAGAAGCTTTAAAAGAGTTGTAGGTATCTGTAAAAAATTCATAGTTCAACAATCATAACGCTAACAATTTAATTTAAGAGTGTACATCCACTGATGTTAAAAATAAAAATTTTCTTGTTTTTTTAAAATTCACTATGCATTTTTGAGGCCACCCAGCACTCAGGGATTTTAAGAGAAGCTTTAAAAGAGTTTTAGGTATCTGTAAAAAATTCATTGTTCAACAATTATAACGCTAACAATTTAATTTAAGGGTGTACATCCACTGATGTTAAAAATAAAAATTTTCTTGTTATTTTAAAATTCACTATGCATTTTTAAGGGCACCCAGCACTCAGGGATTTTAAGAGAAGCTTTAAAAGAGTTGTAGGTATCTGTAAAAAATTCATAGTTCAACAATCATAACGCTAACATATTAATTTAAGGGTGTACATCCACTGATGTTAAAAATAAAAATTTTCTTGTTATTTTAAAATTCACTATGAATTTTTGAGGCCACCCAGCACTCAGGGATTTTAAGAGAAGCTTTAAAAGAGTTGTAGGTATCTGTAAAAAATTCATAGTTCAACAATCATAACGCTAACAATTTAATTTAAGGGTGTACATCCACTGATGTTAAAAATAAAAATTTTCTTGTTATTTTAAAATTCACTATGCATTTTTGAGGCCACCCAGCACTCAGGGATTTTAAGAGAAGCTTTAAAAGAGTTGTGGGTATCTGTAAAAAATTCATAGTTCAACAATCATAACGCTAACAATTTAATTTAAGGGTGTACATCCACTGATGTTAAAAATAAAAATTTTCTGATTATTTTAAAATTCACTATGCATTTTTAAGGGCACCCAGCACTCAGGGATTTTAAGAGAAGCTTTAAAAGAGTTGTGGGTATCTGTAAAAAATTCATAGTTCAACAATCATAACGCTAACAATTTAATTTAAGGGTGTACATCCACTGATGTTAAAAATAAAAAATTTCCTGTTATTTTAAAATTCACTATGCATTTTTGAGGCCACCCAGCACTCAGGGATTTTAAGAGAAGCTTTAAAAGAGTTGTAGGTATCTGTAAAAAATTCATAGTTCAACAATCATAACGCTAACAATTTAATTTAAGGGTGTACATCCACTGATGTTAAAAATAAAAATTTTCCTGTTATTTTAAAATTCACTATGCATTTTTGAGGCCACCCAGCACTCAGGGATTTTAAGAGAAGCTTTAAAAGAGTTGTAGGTATCTGTAAAAAATTCATAGTTCAACAATCATAACGCTAACAATTTAATTTAAAAGTGTACATCCACTGACGTTAAAAAAATAAATTTTTTTATTATTTTAAAATTCACTATGCATTTTTGAGACCACCCAGCACTGAGGGATTTTAAGAGAAGCTTTAAAAGAGTTGTAGGTATCTGTAAAAAATTCATAGTTCAACAATCATAACGCTAACAATTTAATTTAAGAGTGTACATCCACTGACGTTAAAAAAAGAAATTTTTTTGTTATTTTAAAATTCACTATGCATTTTTGAGACCACCCAGCACTGAGGGATTTTAAGAGAAGCTTTAAAAGAGTTGTAGGTATCTGTAAAAAAATCATAGTTCAACAATCATAACGCTAACAATTTAATTTAAGGGTGTACATCCACTGATGTTAAAAATAAAAATTTTCTTGTTATTTTAAAATTCACTATGCATTTTTGAGGCCACCCAGCACTCAGGGATTTTAAGAGAAGCTTTAAAAGAGTTGTAGGTATCTGTAAAAAATTCATAGTTCAACAATCATAACGCTAACAATTTAATTTAAGGGTGTACATCCACTGATGTTAAAAATAAAAATTTTCCTGTTATTTTAAAATTCACTATGCATTTTTGAGGCCACCCAGCACTCAGGGATTTTAAGAGAAGCTTTAAAAGAGTTGTAGGTATCTGTAAAAAATTCATAGTTCAACAATCATAACGCTAACAATTTAATTTAAGAGTGTACATCCACTGACGTTAAAAAAGAAATTTTTTTATTATTTTAAAATTCACTATGCATTTTTGAGACCACCCAGCACTGAGGGATTTTAAGAGAAGCTTTAAAAGAGTTGTAGGTATCTGTAAAAAAATCATAGTTCAACAATCATAACGCTAACAATTTAATTTAAGGGTGTACATCCACTGATGTTAAAAATAAAAATTTTCTTGTTATTTTAAAATTCACTATGCATTTTTGAGGCCACCCAGCACTCAGGGATTTTAAGAGAAGCTTTAAAAGAGTTGTAGGTATCTGTAAAAAATTCATAGTTCAACAATCATAACGCTAACAATTTAATTTAAGGGTGTACATCCACTGATGTTAAAAATAAAAATTTTCTGATTATTTTAAAATTCACTATGCATTTTTGAGGCCACCCAGCACTCAGGGATTTTAAGAGAAGCTTTAAAAGAGTTGTAGGTATCTGTAAAAAATTCATAGTTCAACAATCATAACGCTAACAATTTAATTTAAGGGTGTACATCCACTGATGTTAAAAATAAAAATTTTCTGATTATTTTAAAATTCACTATGCATTTTTGAGGCCACCCAGCACTCAGGGATTTTAAGAGAAGCTTTAAAAGAGTTGTAGGTATCTGTAAAAAATTCATAGTTCAACAATCATAACGCTAACAATTTAATTTAAGGGTGTACATCCACTGATGTTAAAAATAAAAATTTTCTTGTTATATGAAAATTCACTATGCATTTTTGAGGCCACCCAGCACTCAGGGATTTTAAGAGAAGCTTTAAAAGAGTTGTAGGTATCTGTAAAAAATTCATAGTTCAACAATCATAACGCTAACAATTTAATTTAAGGGTGTACATCCACTGATGTTAAAAATAAAAATTTTCTTGTTATTTTAAAATTCACTATGCATTTTTGAGGCCACCCAGCACTCAGGGATTTTAAGAGAAGCTTTAAAAGAGTTGTAGGTATCTGTAAAAAATTCATAGTTCAACAATCATAACGCTAACAATTTAATTTAAGGGTGTACATCCACTGATGTTAAAAATAAAAATTTTCTGATTATTTTAAAATTCACTATGCATTTTTAAGGGCACCCAGCACTCAGGGATTTTAAGAGAAGCTTTAAAAGAGTTGTAGGTATCTGTAAAAAATTCATAGTTCAACAATCATAACGCTAACAATTTAATTTAAGGGTGTACATCCACTGATGTTAAAAATAAAAATTTTCCTGTTATTTTAAAATTCACTATGCATTTTTGAGGCCACCCAGCACTCAGGGATTTTAAGAGAAGCTTTAAAAGAGTTTTAGGTATCTGTAAAAAATTCATAGGTCAGCAATCAAAACGCTAACAATTTAATTTAATGGTGTACATCCACTGACGTTAAAAAAAGAAATTTTTTTGTTATTTTAAAATTCACTATGCATTTTTGAGGCCACCCAGCACTCAGGGATTTTAAGAGAAGCTTTAAACGAGTTGTAGGTATCTGTAAAAAATTCATAGTTCAACAATCATAACGCTAACAATTTAATTTAAGGGTGTACATCCACTGATGTTAAAAATAAAAATTTTCTTGTTATTTTAAAATTCACTATGCATTTTTGAGGCCACCCAGCACTCAGGGATTTTAAGAGAAGCTTTAAAAGAGTTGTAGGTATCTGTAAAATATTCATAGGTCAGCAATTATAACGCTAACAATTTAATTTAATGGTGTACATCCACTGACGTTAAAAAAAGAAATTTTTTTGTTATTTTAAAATCCACTATGCATTTTTGAGGCCACCCAGCACTCAGGGATTTTAAGAGAAGCTTTAAAAGAGTTGTAGGTATCTGTAAAAAATTCATAGGTCAGCAATTATAACGCTAACAATTTAATTTACGGGTGTACATCCACTGATGTTAAAAATAAAAATTTTCTTGTTATTTTTAAAATTCACTATGCATTTTTGAGGCCACCCAGCACTCAGGGATTTTAAGAGAAGCTTTAAAAGAGTTGTAGGTATCTGTAAAAAATTCATAGTTCAACAATCATAACGCTAACAATTTAATTTAAGGGTGTACATCCACTGATGTTAAAAAAAGAAATCTTTTGTTATTTTAAAATTCACTATGCATTTTTGAGACCACCCAGCACTCAGGGATTTTAAGAGAAGCTTTAAAAGAGTTGTAGGTATCTGTAAAAAATTCATAGTTCAACAATCATAACGCTAACAATTTAATTTAAGGGTGTACATCCACTGATGTTAAAAATAAAAATTTTCTTGTTATTTTAATATTCACTATGCATTTTTGAGGCCACCCAGCACTCAGGGATTTTAAGAGAAGCTTTAAAAGAGTTGTAGGTATCTGTAAAAAATTCATAGTTCAACAATCATAACGCTAACAATTTAATTTAAGGGTGTACATCCACTGATGTTAAAAATAAAAATTTTCTTGTTATTTTAAAATTCACTATGCATTTTTGAGGCCACCCAGCACTCAGGGATTTTAAGAGAAGCTTTAAAAGAGTTGTAGGTATCTGTAAAAAATTCATAGTTCAACAATCATAACGCTAACAATTTAATTTAAGGGTGTACATCCACTGATGTTAAAAATAAAAATTTTCTTGTTATTTTAATATTCACTATGCATTTTTGAGGCCACCCAGCACTCAGGGATTTTAAGAGAAGCTTTAAAAGAGTTGTAGGTATCTGTAAAAAATTCATAGTTCAACAATCATAACGCTAACAATTTAATTTAAGGGTGTACATCCACTGATGTTAAAAATAAATATTTTCTTGTTATTTTAAAATTCACTATGCATTTTTGAGGCCACCCAGCACTCAGGGATTTTAAGAGAAGCTTTAAAAGAGTTGTAGGTATCTGTAAAAAATTCATAGTTCAACAATCATAACGCTAACAATTTAATTTAAGGGTGTACATCCACTGATGTTAAAAATAAAAATTTTCTTGTTATTTTAAAATTCACTATGCATTTTTGAGGCCACTCAGCACTCAGGGATTTTAAGAGAAGCTTTAAAAGAGTTGTAGGTATCTGTAAAAAATTCATAGTTCAACAATCATAACGCTAACAATTTAATTTAAGGGTGTACATCCACTGATGTTAAAAATAAAAATTTTCTTGTTATTTTAAAATTCACTATGCATTTTTGAGGCCACCCAGCACTCAGGGATTTTAAGAGAAGCTTTAAAAGAGTTGTAGGTATCTGTAAAAAATTCGTAGTTCAACAATCATAACGCTAACAATTTAATTTAAGGGTGTACATCCACTGATGTTAAAAATAAAAATTTTCTTGTTATTTTAAAATTCACTATGCATTTTTGAGGCCACCCAGCACTCAGGGATTTTAAGAGAAGCTTTAAAAGAGTTGTAGGTATCTGTAAAAAATTCATAGTTCAACAATCATAACGCTAACAATTTAATTTAAGGGTGTACATCCACTGATGTTAAAAATAAAAATTTTCTTGTTATTTTAAAATTCACTATGAATTTTTGAGGCCACCCAGCACTCAGGGATTTTAAGAGAAGCTTTAAAAGAGTTGTAGGTATCTGTAAAAAATTCATAGTTCAACAATCATAACGCTAACAATTTAATTTAAGGATGTACATCCACTGATGTTAAAAATAAAAATTTTCTTGTTATTTTAAAATTCACTATGCATTTTTGAGGCCACCCAGCACTCAGGGATTTTAAGAGAAGCTTTAAAAGAGTTGTAGGTATCTGTAAAAAATTCATAGTTCTACAATCATAACGCTAACAATTTAATTTAAGGGTGTACATCCACTGATGTTAAAAATAAAAATTTTCTTGTTATTTTAAAATTCACTATGCATTTTTGAGGCCACCCAGCACTCAGGGATTTTAAGAGAAGCTTTAAAAGAGTTGTAGGTATCTGTAAAAAATTCATAGTTCAACAATCATAACGCTAACAATTTAATTTAAGGGTGTACATCCACTGATGTTAAAAATAAAAATTTTCTTGTTATTTTAAAATTCACTATGCATTTTTGAGGCCACTCAGGGATTTTAAGAGAAGCTTTAAAAGAGTTTTAGGTATCTGTAAAAAATTCATAGGTCAGCAATTATAACGCTAACAATTTAATTTAATGGTGTACTTCCACTGACGTTAAAAAAAGAAATTTTTTTGTTATTTTAAAATTCACTATGCATTTTTGAGGCCACCCAGCACTCAGGGATTTTAAGAGAAGCTTTAAAAGAGTTTTAGGTATCTGTAAAAAATTCATAGGTCAGCAATCAAAACGCTAACAATTTAATTTAATGGTGTACATCCACTGACGTTAAAAAAAGAAATTTTTTTGTTATTTTAAAATTCACTATGCATTTTTGAGGCCACCCAGCACTCAGGGATTTTAAGAGAAGCTTTAAACGAGTTGTAGGTATCTGTAAAAAATTCATAGTTCAACAATCATAACGCTAACAATTTAATTTAAGGGTGTACATCCACTGATGTTAAAAATAAAAATTTTCTTGTTATTTTAAAATTCACTATGCATTTTTGAGGCCACCCAGCACTCAGGGATTTTAAGAGAAGCTTTAAAAGAGTTGTAGGTATCTGTAAAATATTCATAGGTCAGCAATTTTAACGCTAACAATTTAATTTAATGGTGTACATCCACTGACGTTAAAAAAAGAAATTTTTTTGTTATTTTAAAATCCACTATGCATTTTTGAGGCCACCCAGCACTCAGGGATTTTAAGAGAAGCTTTAAAAGAGTTGTAGGTATCTGTAAAAAATTCATAGGTCAGCAATTATAACGCTAACAATTTAATTTACGGGTGTACATCCACTGATGTTAAAAATAAAAATTTTCTTGTTATTTTAATATTCACTATGCATTTTTGAGGCCACCCAGCACTCAGGGATTTTAAGAGAAGCTTTAAAAGAGTTGTAGGTATCTGTAAAAAATTCATAGTTCAACAATCATAACGCTAACAATTTAATTTAAGGGTGTACATCCACTGATGTTAAAAATAAAAATTTTCTTGTTATTTTAAAATTCACTATGCATTTTTGAGGCCACCCAGCACTCAGGGATTTTAAGAGAAGCTTTAAAAGAGTTGTAGGTATCTGTAAAAAATTCATAGTTCAACAATCATAACGCTAACAATTTAATTTAAGGGTGTACATCCACTGATGTTAAAAATAAAAATTTTCTTGTTATTTTAAAATTCACTATGCATTTTTGAGGCCACCCAGCACTCAGGGATTTTAAGAGAAGCTTTAAAAGAGTTGTAGGTATCTGTAAAAAATTCATAGTTCAACAATCATAACGCTAACAATTTAATTTAAGGGTGTACATCCACTGATGTTAAAAATAAAAATTTTCTTGTTATTTTAAAATTCACTATGCATTTTTGAGGCCACCCAGCACTCAGGGATTTTAAGAGAAGCTTTAAAAGAGTTGTAGGTATCTGTAAAAAATTCGTAGTTCAACAATCATAACGCTAACAATTTAATTTAAGGGTGTACATCCACTGATGTTAAAAATAAAAATTTTCTTGTTATTTTAAAATTCACTATGCATTTTTGAGGCCACCCAGCACTCAGGGATTTTAAGAGAAGCTTTAAAAGAGTTGTAGGTATCTGTAAAAAATTCATAGTTCAACAATCATAACGCTAACAATTTAATTTAAGGGTGTACATCCACTGATGTTAAAAATAAAAATTTTCTTGTTATTTTAAAATTCACTATGCATTTTTGAGGCCACCCAGCACTCAGGGATTTTAAGAGAAGCTTTAAAAGAGTTTTAGGTATCTGTAAAAAATTCATAGTTCAACAATCATAACGCTAACAATTTAATTTAAGGGTGTACATCCACTGACGTTAAAAAAAGAAATTTTTTTGTTATTTTAAAATTCACTATGCATTTTTGAGGCCACCCAGCACTCAGGGATTTTAAGAGAAGCTTTAAACGAGATGTAGGTATCTGTAAAAAATTCATAGTTCAACAATCATAACGCTAACAATTTAATTTAAGGGTGTACATCCACTGATGTTAAAAATAAAAATTTTCTTGTTATTTTAAAATTCACTATGCATTTTTGAGGCCACCCAGCACTCAGGGATTTTAAGAGAAGCTTTAAAAGAGTTGTAGGTATCTGTAAAATATTCATAGGTCAGCAATTTTAACGCTAACAATTTAATTTAATGGTGTACATCCACTGACGTTAAAAAAAGAAATTTTTTTGTTATTTTAAAATCCACTATGCATTTTTGAGGCCACCCAGCACTCAGGGATTTTAAGAGAAGCTTTAAAAGAGTTGTAGGTATCTGTAAAAAATTCATAGGTCAGCAATTATAACGCTAACAATTTAATTTACGGGTGTACATCCACTGATGTTAAAAATAAAAATTTTCTTGTTATTTTAATATTCACTATGCATTTTTGAGGCCACCCAGCACTCAGGGATTTTAAGAGAAGCTTTAAAAGAGTTGTAGGTATCTGTAAAAAATTCATAGTTCAACAATCATAACGCTAACAATTTAATTTAAGGGTGTACATCCACTGATGTTAAAAATAAAAATTTTCTTGTTATTTTAAAATTCACTATGCATTTTTGAGGCCACCCAGCACTCAGGGATTTTAAGAGAAGCTTTAAAAGAGTTGTAGGTATCTGTAAAAAATTCATAGTTCAACAATCATAACGCTAACAATTTAATTTAAGGGTGTACATCCACTGATGTTAAAAATAAAAATTTTCTTGTTATTTTAAAATTCACTATGCATTTTTGAGGCCACCCAGCACTCAGGGATTTTAAGAGAAGCTTTAAAAGAGTTGTAGGTATCTGTAAAAAATTCATAGTTCAACAATCATAACGCTAACAATTTAATTTAAGGGTGTACATCCACTGATGTTAAAAATAAAAATTTTCTTGTTATTTTAATATTCACTATGCATTTTTGAGGCCACCCAGCACTCAGGGATTTTAAGAGAAGCTTTAAAAGAGTTGTAGGTATCTGTAAAAAATTCATAGTTCAACAATCATAACGCTAACAATTTAATTTAAGGGTGTACATCCACTGATGTTAAAAATAAAAATTTTCTTGTTATTTTAAAATTCACTATGCATTTTTGAGGCCACCCAGCACTCAGGGATTTTAAGTGAAGCTTTAAAAGAGTTGTAGGTATCTGTAAAAAATTCATAGTTCAACAATCATAACGCTAACAATTTAATTTAAGGGTGTACATCCACTGATGTTAAAAATAAAAATTTTCTTGTTATTTTAAAATTCACTATGCATTTTTGAGGCCACCCAGCACTCAGGGATTTTAAGAGAAGCTTTAAAAGAGTTGTAGGTATCTGTAAAAAATTCATAGTTCAACAATCATAACGCTAACAATTTAATTTAAGGGTGTACATCCACTGATGTTAAAAATAAAAATTTTCTTGTTATTTTAAAATTCACTATGCATTTTTGAGGCCACCCAGCACTCAGGGATTTTAAGAGAAGCTTTAAAAGAGTTGTAGGTATCTGTAAAAAATTCGTAGTTCAACAATCATAACGCTAACAATTTAATTTAAGGGTGTACATCCACTGATGTTAAAAATAAAAATTTTCTTGTTATTTTAAAATTCACTATGCATTTTTGAGGCCACCCAGCACTCAGGGATTTTAAGAGAAGCTTTAAAAGAGTTGTAGGTATCTGTAAAAAATTCATAGTTCAACAATCATAACGCTAACAATTTAATTTAAGGGTGTACATCCACTGATGTTAAAAATAAAAATTTTCTTGTTATTTTAAAATTCACTATGCATTTTTGAGGCCACCCAGCACTCAGGGATTTTAAGAGAAGCTTTAAAAGAGTTGTAGGTATCTGTAAAAAATTCATAGTTCAACAATCATAACGCTAACAATTTAATTTAAGGATGTACATCCACTGATGTTAAAAATAAAAATTTTCTTGTTATTTTAAAATTCACTATGCATTTTTGAGGCCACCCAGCACTCAGGGATTTTAAGAGAAGCTTTAAAAGAGTTGTAGGTATCTGTAAAAAATTCATAGTTCTACAATCATAACGCTAACAATTTAATTTAAGGGTGTACATCCACTGATGTTAAAAATAAAAATTTTCTTGTTATTTTAAAATTCACTATGCATTTTTGAGGCCACCCAGCACTCAGGGATTTTAAGAGAAGCTTTAAAAGAGTTGTAGGTATCTGTAAAAAATTCATAGTTCAACAATCATAACGCTAACAATTTAATTTAAGGGTGTACATCCACTGATGTTAAAAATAAAAATTTTCTTGTTATTTTAAAATTCACTATGCATTTTTGAGGCCACTCAGCACTCAGGGATTTTAAGAGAAGCTTTAAAAGAGTTTTAGGTATCTGTAAAAAATTCATAGGTCAGCAATTATAACGCTAACAATTTAATTTAATGGTGTACTTCCACTGACGTTAAAAAAAGAAATTTTTTTGTTATTTTAAAATTCACTATGCATTTTTGAGGCCACCCAGCACTCAGGGATTTTAAGAGAAGCTTTAAAAGAGTTTTAGGTATCTGTAAAAAATTCATAGGTCAGCAATCAAAACGCTAACAATTTAATTTAATGGTGTACATCCACTGACGTTAAAAAAAGAAATTTTTTTGTTATTTTAAAATTCACTATGCATTTTTGAGGCCACCCAGCACTCAGGGATTTTAAGAGAAGCTTTAAACGAGTTGTAGGTATCTGTAAAAAATTCATAGTTCAACAATCATAACGCTAACAATTTAATTTAAGGGTGTACATCCACTGATGTTAAAAATAAAAATTTTCTTGTTATTTTAAAATTCACTATGCATTTTTGAGGCCACCCAGCACTCAGGGATTTTAAGAGAAGCTTTAAAAGAGTTGTAGGTATCTGTAAAATATTCATAGGTCAGCAATTTTAACGCTAACAATTTAATTTAATGGTGTACATCCACTGACGTTAAAAAAAGAAATTTTTTTGTTATTTTAAAATCCACTATGCATTTTTGAGGCCACCCAGCACTCAGGGATTTTAAGAGAAGCTTTAAAAGAGTTGTAGGTATCTGTAAAAAATTCATAGGTCAGCAATTATAACGCTAACAATTTAATTTACGGGTGTACATCCACTGATGTTAAAAATAAAAATTTTCTTGTTATTTTAATATTCACTATGCATTTTTGAGGCCACCCAGCACTCAGGGATTTTAAGAGAAGCTTTAAAAGAGTTGTAGGTATCTGTAAAAAATTCATAGTTCAACAATCATAACGCTAACAATTTAATTTAAGGGTGTACATCCACTGATGTTAAAAATAAAAATTTTCTTGTTATTTTAAAATTCACTATGCATTTTTGAGGCCACCCAGCACTCAGGGATTTTAAGAGAAGCTTTAAAAGAGTTGTAGGTATCTGTAAAAAATTCATAGTTCAACAATCATAACGCTAACAATTTAATTTAAGGGTGTACATCCACTGATGTTAAAAATAAAAATTTTCTTGTTATTTTAAAATTCACTATGCATTTTTGAGGCCACCCAGCACTCAGGGATTTTAAGAGAAGCTTTAAAAGAGTTGTAGGTATCTGTAAAAAATTCATAGTTCAACAATCATAACGCTAACAATTTAATTTAAGGGTGTACATCCACTGATGTTAAAAATAAAAATTTTCTTGTTATTTTAAAATTCACTATGCATTTTTGAGGCCACCCAGCACTCAGGGATTTTAAGAGAAGCTTTAAAAGAGTTGTAGGTATCTGTAAAAAATTCGTAGTTCAACAATCATAACGCTAACAATTTAATTTAAGGGTGTACATCCACTGATGTTAAAAATAAAAATTTTCTTGTTATTTTAAAATTCACTATGCATTTTTGAGGCCACCCAGCACTCAGGGATTTTAAGAGAAGCTTTAAAAGAGTTGTAGGTATCTGTAAAAAATTCATAGTTCAACAATCATAACGCTAACAATTTAATTTAAGGGTGTACATCCACTGATGTTAAAAATAAAAATTTTCTTGTTATTTTAAAATTCACTATGCATTTTTGAGGCCACCCAGCACTCAGGGATTTTAAGAGAAGCTTTAAAAGAGTTGTAGGTATCTGTAAAAAATTCATAGTTCAACAATCATAACGCTAACAATTTAATTTAAGGGTGTACATCCACTGACGTTAAAAAAAGAAATTTTTTTGTTATTTTAAAATTCACTATGCATTTTTGAGGCCACCCAGCACTCAGGGATTTTAAGAGAAGCTTTAAACGAGTTGTAGGTATCTGTAAAAAATTCATAGTTCAACAATCATAACGCTAACAATTTAATTTAAGGGTGTACATCCACTGATGTTAAAAATAAAAATTTTCTTGTTATTTTAAAATTCACTATGCATTTTTGAGGCCACCCAGCACTCAGGGATTTTAAGAGAAGCTTTAAAAGAGTTGTAGGTATCTGTAAAATATTCATAGGTCAGCAATTTTAACGCTAACAATTTAATTTAATGGTGTACATCCACTGACGTTAAAAAAAGAAATTTTTTTGTTATTTTAAAATCCACTATGCATTTTTGAGGCCACCCAGCACTCAGGGATTTTAAGAGAAGCTTTAAAAGAGTTGTAGGTATCTGTAAAAAATTCATAGGTCAGCAATTATAACGCTAACAATTTAATTTACGGGTGTACATCCACTGATGTTAAAAATAAAAATTTTCTTGTTATTTTAATATTCACTATGCATTTTTGAGGCCACCCAGCACTCAGGGATTTTAAGAGAAGCTTTAAAAGAGTTGTAGGTATCTGTAAAAAATTCATAGTTCAACAATCATAACGCTAACAATTTAATTTAAGGGTGTACATCCACTGATGTTAAAAATAAAAATTTTCTTGTTATTTTAAAATTCACTATGCATTTTTGAGGCCACCCAGCACTCAGGGATTTTAAGAGAAGCTTTAAAAGAGTTGTAGGTATCTGTAAAAAATTCATAGTTCAACAATCATAACGCTAACAATTTAATTTAAGGGTGTACATCCACTGATGTTAAAAATAAAAATTTTCTTGTTATTTTAAAATTCACTATGCATTTTTGAGGCCACCCAGCACTCAGGGATTTTAAGAGAAGCTTTAAAAGAGTTGTAGGTATCTGTAAAAAATTCATAGTTCAACAATCATAACGCTAACAATTTAATTTAAGGGTGTACATCCACTGATGTTAAAAATAAAAATTTTCTTGTTATTTTAAAATTCACTATGCATTTTTGAGGCCACCCAGCACTCAGGGATTTTAAGAGAAGCTTTAAAAGAGTTGTAGGTATCTGTAAAAAATTCGTAGTTCAACAATCATAACGCTAACAATTTAATTTAAGGGTGTACATCCACTGATGTTAAAAATAAAAATTTTCTTGTTATTTTAAAATTCACTATGCATTTTTGAGGCCACCCAGCACTCAGGGATTTTAAGAGAAGCTTTAAAAGAGTTGTAGGTATCTGTAAAAAATTCATAGTTCAACAATCATAACGCTAACAATTTAATTTAAGGGTGTACATCCACTGATGTTAAAAATAAAAATTTTCTTGTTATTTTAAAATTCACTATGCATTTTTGAGGCCACCCAGCACTCAGGGATTTTAAGAGAAGCTTTAAAAGAGTTGTAGGTATCTGTAAAAAATTCATAGTTCAACAATCATAACGCTAACAATTTAATTTAAGGATGTACATCCACTGATGTTAAAAATAAAAATTTTCTTGTTATTTTAAAATTCACTATGCATTTTTGAGGCCACCCAGCACTCAGGGATTTTAAGAGAAGCTTTAAAAGAGTTGTAGGTATCTGTAAAAAATTCATAGTTCTACAATCATAACGCTAACAATTTAATTTAAGGGTGTACATCCACTGATGTTAAAAATAAAAATTTTCTTGTTATTTTAAAATTCACTATGCATTTTTGAGGCCACCCAGCACTCAGGGATTTTAAGAGAAGCTTTAAAAGAGTTGTAGGTATCTGTAAAAAATTCATAGTTCAACAATCATAACGCTAACAATTTAATTTAAGGGTGTACATCCATTGATGTTAAAAATAAAAATTTTCTTGTTATTTTAAAATTCACTATGCATTTTTGAGGCCACTCAGCACTCAGGGATTTTAAGAGAAGCTTTAAAAGAGTTTTAGGTATCTGTAAAAAATTCATAGGTCAGCAATTATAACGCTAACAATTTAATTTAATGGTGTACTTCCACTGACGTTAAAAAAAGAAATTTTTTTGTTATTTTAAAATTCACTATGCATTTTTGAGGCCACCCAGCACTCAGGGATTTTAAGAGAAGCTTTAAAAGAGTTTCAGGTATCTGTAAAAAATTCATAGGTCAGCAATCAAAACGCTAACAATTTAATTTAATGGTGTACATCCACTGACGTTAAAAAAAGAAATTTTTTTGTTATTTTAAAATTCACTATGCATTTTTGAGGCCACCCAGCACTCAGGGATTTTAAGAGAAGCTTTAAACGAGTTGTAGGTATCTGTAAAAAATTCATAGTTCAACAATCATAACGCTAACAATTTAATTTAAGGGTGTACATCCACTGATGTTAAAAATAAAAATTTTCTTGTTATTTTAAAATTCACTATGCATTTTTGAGGCCACCCAGCACTCAGGGATTTTAAGAGAAGCTTTAAAAGAGTTGTAGGTATCTGTAAAATATTCATAGGTCAGCAATTTTAACGCTAACAATTTAATTTAATGGTGTACATCCACTGACGTTAAAAAAAGAAATTTTTTTGTTATTTTAAAATCCAGTATGCATTTTTGAGGCCACCCAGCACTCAGGGATTTTAAGAGAAGCTTTAAAAGAGTTGTAGGTATCTGTAAAAAATTCATAGGTCAGCAATTATAACGCTAACAATTTAATTTACGGGTGTACATCCACTGATGTTAAAAATAAAAATTTTCTTGTTATTTTAAAATTCACTATGCATTTTTGAGGCCACCCAGCACTCAGGGATTTTAAGAGAAGCTTTAAAAGAGTTGTAGGTATCTGTAAAAAATTCATAGTTCAACAATCATAACGCTAACAATTTAATTTAAGGGTGTACATCCACTGATGTTAAAAATAAAAATTTTCTTGTTATTTTAAAATTCACTATGCATTTTTGAGGCCACCCAGCACTCAGGGATTTTAAGAGAAGCTTTAAAAGAGTTGTAGGTATCTGTTAAAAATTCATAGTTCAACAATCATAACGCTAACAATTTAATTTAAGGGTGTACATCCACTGACGTTAAAAAAAGAAATCTTTTGTTATTTTAAAATTCACTATGCATTTTTGAGACCACCCAGCACTCAGGGATTTTAAGAGAAGCTTTAAAAGAGTTGTAGGTATCTGTAAAAAATTCATAGTTCAACAATCATAACGCTAACAATTTAATTTAAGGGTGTACATCCACTGATGTTAAAAATAAAAATTTTCTTGTTATTTTAAAATTCACTATGCATTTTTGAGGCCACCCAGCACTCAGGGATTTTAAGAGAAGCTTTAAAAGAGTTGTAGGTATCTGTAAAAAATTCATAGTTCAACAATCATAACGCTAACAATTTAATTTAAGGGTGTACATCCACTGATGTTAAAAATAAAAATTTTCTTGTTATTTTAAAATTCACTATGCATTTTTGAGGCCACCCAGCACTCAGGGATTTTAAGAGAAGCTTTAAAAGAGTTGTAGGTATCTGTAAAAAATTCATAGTTCAACAATCATAACGCTAACAATTTAATTTAAGGGTGTACATCCACTGATGTTAAAAATAAAAATTTTCTTGTTATTTTAAAATTCACTATGCATTTTTGAGGCCACCCAGCACTCAGGGATTTTAAGAGAAGCTTTAAAAGAGTTGTAGGTATCTGTAAAAAATTCATAGTTCAACAATCATAACGCTAACAATTTAATTTAAGGGTGTACATCCACTGATGTTAAAAATAAAAATTTTCTTGTTATTTTAAAATTCACTATGCATTTTTGAGGCCACCCAGCACTCAGGGATTTTAAGAGAAGCTTTAAAAGAGTTGTAGGTATCTGTAAAAAATTCGTAGTTCAACAATCATAACGCTAACAATTTAATTTAAGGGTGTACATCCACTGATGTTAAAAATAAAAATTTTCTTGTTATTTTAAAATTCACTATGCATTTTTGAGGCCACCCAGCACTCAGGGATTTTAAGAGAAGCTTTAAAAGAGTTGTAGGTATCTGTAAAAAATTCATAGTTCAACAATCATAACGCTAACAATTTAATTTAAGGGTGTACATCCACTGATGTTAAAAATAAAAATTTTCTTGTTATTTTAAAATTCACTATGCATTTTTGAGGCCACCCAGCACTCAGGGATTTTAAGAGAAGCTTTAAAAGAGTTTTAGGTATCTGTAAAAAATTCATAGTTCAACAATCATAACGCTAACAATTTAATTTAAGGGTGTACATCCACTGACGTTAAAAAAAGAAATTTTTTTGTTATTTTAAAATTCACTATGCATTTTTGAGGCCACCCAGCACTCAGGGATTTTAAGAGAAGCTTTAAACGAGATGTAGGTATCTGTAAAAAATTCATAGTTCAACAATCATAACGCTAACAATTTAATTTAAGGGTGTACATCCACTGATGTTAAAAATAAAAATTTTCTTGTTATTTTAAAATTCACTATGCATTTTTGAGGCCACCCAGCACTCAGGGATTTTAAGAGAAGCTTTAAAAGAGTTGTAGGTATCTGTAAAATATTCATAGGTCAGCAATTTTAACGCTAATTTAATTTAATGGTGTACATCCACTGACGTTAAAAAAAGAAATTTTTTTGTTATTTTAAAATCCACTATGCATTTTTGAGGCCACCCAGCACTCAGGGATTTTAAGAGAAGCTTTAAAAGAGTTGTAGGTATCTGTAAAAAATTCATAGGTCAGCAATTATAACGCTAACAATTTAATTTACGGGTGTACATCCACTGATGTTAAAAATAAAAATTTTCTTGTTATTTTAATATTCACTATGCATTTTTGAGGCCACCCAGCACTCAGGGATTTTAAGAGAAGCTTTAAAAGAGTTGTAGGTATCTGTAAAAAATTCATAGTTCAACAATCATAACGCTAACAATTTAATTTAAGGGTGTACATCCACTGATGTTAAAAATAAAAATTTTCTTGTTATTTTAAAATTCACTATGCATTTTTGAGGCCACCCAGCACTCAGGGATTTTAAGAGAAGCTTTAAAAGAGTTGTAGGTATCTGTAAAAAATTCATAGTTCAACAATCATAACGCTAACAATTTAATTTAAGGGTGTACATCCACTGATGTTAAAAATAAAAATTTTCTTGTTATTTTAAAATTCACTATGCATTTTTGAGGCCACCCAGCACTCAGGGATTTTAAGAGAAGCTTTAAAAGAGTTGTAGGTATCTGTAAAAAATTCATAGTTCAACAATCATAACGCTAACAATTTAATTTAAGGGTGTACATCCACTGATGTTAAAAATAAAAATTTTCTTGTTATTTTAATATTCACTATGCATTTTTGAGGCCACCCAGCACTCAGGGATTTTAAGAGAAGCTTTAAAAGAGTTGTAGGTATCTGTAAAAAATTCATAGTTCAACAATCATAACGCTAACAATTTAATTTAAGGGTGTACATCCACTGATGTTAAAAATAAAAATTTTCTTGTTATTTTAAAATTCACTATGCATTTTTGAGGCCACCCAGCACTCAGGGATTTTAAGTGAAGCTTTAAAAGAGTTGTAGGTATCTGTAAAAAATTCATAGTTCAACAATCATAACGCTAACAATTTAATTTAAGGGTGTACATCCACTGATGTTAAAAATAAAAATTTTCTTGTTATTTTAAAATTCACTATGCATTTTTGAGGCCACCCAGCACTCAGGGATTTTAAGAGAAGCTTTAAAAGAGTTGTAGGTATCTGTAAAAAATTCATAGTTCAACAATCATAACGCTAACAATTTAATTTAAGGGTGTACATCCACTGATGTTAAAAATAAAAATTTTCTTGTTATTTTAAAATTCACTATGCATTTTTGAGGCCACCCAGCACTCAGGGATTTTAAGAGAAGCTTTAAAAGAGTTGTAGGTATCTGTAAAAAATTCGTAGTTCAACAATCATAACGCTAACAATTTAATTTAAGGGTGTACATCCACTGATGTTAAAAATAAAAATTTTCTTGTTATTTTAAAATTCACTATGCATTTTTGAGGCCACCCAGCACTCAGGGATTTTAAGAGAAGCTTTAAAAGAGTTGTAGGTATCTGTAAAAAATTCATAGTTCAACAATCATAACGCTAACAATTTAATTTAAGGGTGTACATCCACTGATGTTAAAAATAAAAATTTTCTTGTTATTTTAAAATTCACTATGCATTTTTGAGGCCACCCAGCACTCAGGGATTTTAAGAGAAGCTTTAAAAGAGTTGTAGGTATCTGTAAAAAATTCATAGTTCAACAATCATAACGCTAACAATTTAATTTAAGGATGTACATCCACTGATGTTAAAAATAAAAATTTTCTTGTTATTTTAAAATTCACTATGCATTTTTGAGGCCACCCAGCACTCAGGGATTTTAAGAGAAGCTTTAAAAGAGTTGTAGGTATCTGTAAAAAATTCATAGTTCTACAATCATAACGCTAACAATTTAATTTAAGGGTGTACATCCACTGATGTTAAAAATAAAAATTTTCTTGTTATTTTAAAATTCACTATGCATTTTTGAGGCCACCCAGCACTCAGGGATTTTAAGAGAAGCTTTAAAAGAGTTGTAGGTATCTGTAAAAAATTCATAGTTCAACAATCATAACGCTAACAATTTAATTTAAGGGTGTACATCCACTGATGTTAAAAATAAAAATTTTCTTGTTATTTTAAAATTCACTATGCATTTTTGAGGCCACTCAGCACTCAGGGATTTTAAGAGAAGCTTTAAAAGAGTTTTAGGTATCTGTAAAAAATTCATAGGTCAGCAATTATAACGCTAACAATTTAATTTAATGGTGTACTTCCACTGACGTTAAAAAAAGAAATTTTTTTGTTATTTTAAAATTCACTATGCATTTTTGAGGCCACCCAGCACTCAGGGATTTTAAGAGAAGCTTTAAAAGAGTTTTAGGTATCTGTAAAAAATTCATAGGTCAGCAATCAAAACGCTAACAATTTAATTTAATGGTGTACATCCACTGACGTTAAAAAAAGAAATTTTTTTGTTATTTTAAAATTCACTATGCATTTTTGAGGCCACCCAGCACTCAGGGATTTTAAGAGAAGCTTTAAACGAGTTGTAGGTATCTGTAAAAAATTCATAGTTCAACAATCATAACGCTAACAATTTAATTTAAGGGTGTACATCCACTGATGTTAAAAATAAAAATTTTCTTGTTATTTTAAAATTCACTATGCATTTTTGAGGCCACCCAGCACTCAGGGATTTTAAGAGAAGCTTTAAAAGAGTTGTAGGTATCTGTAAAATATTCATAGGTCAGCAATTTTAACGCTAACAATTTAATTTAATGGTGTACATCCACTGACGTTAAAAAAAGAAATTTTTTTGTTATTTTAAAATCCACTATGCATTTTTGAGGCCACCCAGCACTCAGGGATTTTAAGAGAAGCTTTAAAAGAGTTGTAGGTATCTGTAAAAAATTCATAGGTCAGCAATTATAACGCTAACAATTTAATTTA
The DNA here is from genome assembly GCA_034092305.1 of Diaprepes abbreviatus. Lineage (NCBI taxonomy): Eukaryota > Metazoa > Arthropoda > Insecta > Coleoptera > Curculionidae > Diaprepes > Diaprepes abbreviatus. Next base: position 154,983 of record JASJET010000247.1, read on the forward strand.
CGGGTGTACATCCACTGATGTTAAAAATAAAAATTTTCTTGTTATTTTAATATTCACTATGCATTTTTGAGGCCACCCAGCACTCAGGGATTTTAAGAGAAGCTTTAAAAGAGTTGTAGGTATCTGTAAAAAATTCATAGTTCAACAATCATAACGCTAACAATTTAATTTAAGGGTGTACATCCACTGATGTTAAAAATAAAAATTTTCTTGTTATTTTAAAATTCACTATGCATTTTTGAGGCCACCCAGCACTCAGGGATTTTAAGAGAAGCTTTAAAAGAGTTGTAGGTATCTGTAAAAAATTCATAGTTCAACAATCATAACGCTAACAATTTAATTTAAGGGTGTACATCCACTGATGTTAAAAATAAAAATTTTCTTGTTATTTTAAAATTCACTATGCATTTTTGAGGCCACCCAGCACTCAGGGATTTTAAGAGAAGCTTTAAAAGAGTTGTAGGTATCTGTAAAAAATTCATAGTTCAACAATCATAACGCTAACAATTTAATTTAAGGGTGTACATCCACTGATGTTAAAAATAAAAATTTTCTTGTTATTTTAAAATTCACTATGCATTTTTGAGGCCACCCAGCACTCAGGGATTTTAAGAGAAGCTTTAAAAGAGTTGTAGGTATCTGTAAAAAATTCGTAGTTCAACAATCATAACGCTAACAATTTAATTTAAGGGTGTACATCCACTGATGTTAAAAATAAAAATTTTCTTGTTATTTTAAAATTCACTATGCATTTTTGAGGCCACCCAGCACTCAGGGATTTTAAGAGAAGCTTTAAAAGAGTTGTAGGTATCTGTAAAAAATTCATAGTTCAACAATCATAACGCTAACAATTTAATTTAAGGGTGTACATCCACTGATGTTAAAAATAAAAATTTTCTTGTTATTTTAAAATTCACTATGCATTTTTGAGGCCACCCAGCACTCAGGGATTTTAAGAGAAGCTTTAAAAGAGTTGTAGGTATCTGTAAAAAATTCATAGTTCAACAATCATAACGCTAACAATTTAATTTAAGGGTGTACATCCACTGACGTTAAAAAAAGAAATTTTTTTGTTATTTTAAAATTCACTATGCATTTTTGAGGCCACCCAGCACTCAGGGATTTTAAGAGAAGCTTTAAACGAGTTGTAGGTATCTGTAAAAAATTCATAGTTCAACAATCATAACGCTAACAATTTAATTTAAGGGTGTACATCCACTGATGTTAAAAATAAAAATTTTCTTGTTATTTTAAAATTCACTATGCATTTTTGAGGCCACCCAGCACTCAGGGATTTTAAGAGAAGCTTTAAAAGAGTTGTAGGTATCTGTAAAATATTCATAGGTCAGCAATTTTAACGCTAACAATTTAATTTAATGGTGTACATCCACTGACGTTAAAAAAAGAAATTTTTTTGTTATTTTAAAATCCACTATGCATTTTTGAGGCCACCCAGCACTCAGGGATTTTAAGAGAAGCTTTAAAAGAGTTGTAGGTATCTGTAAAAAATTCATAGGTCAGCAATTATAACGCTAACAATTTAATTTACGGGTGTACATCCACTGATGTTAAAAATAAAAATTTTCTTGTTATTTTAATATTCACTATGCATTTTTGAGGCCACCCAGCACTCAGGGATTTTAAGAGAAGCTTTAAAAGAGTTGTAGGTATCTGTAAAAAATTCATAGTTCAACAATCATAACGCTAACAATTTAATTTAAGGGTGTACATCCACTGATGTTAAAAATAAAAATTTTCTTGTTATTTTAAAATTCACTATGCATTTTTGAGGCCACCCAGCACTCAGGGATTTTAAGAGAAGCTTTAAAAGAGTTGTAGGTATCTGTAAAAAATTCATAGTTCAACAATCATAACGCTAACAATTTAATTTAAGGGTGTACATCCACTGATGTTAAAAATAAAAATTTTCTTGTTATTTTAAAATTCACTATGCATTTTTGAGGCCACCCAGCACTCAGGGATTTTAAGAGAAGCTTTAAAAGAGTTGTAGGTATCTGTAAAAAATTCATAGTTCAACAATCATAACGCTAACAATTTAATTTAAGGGTGTACATCCACTGATGTTAAAAATAAAAATTTTCTTGTTATTTTAAAATTCACTATGCATTTTTGAGGCCACCCAGCACTCAGGGATTTTAAGAGAAGCTTTAAAAGAGTTGTAGGTATCTGTAAAAAATTCGTAGTTCAACAATCATAACGCTAACAATTTAATTTAAGGGTGTACATCCACTGATGTTAAAAATAAAAATTTTCTTGTTATTTTAAAATTCACTATGCATTTTTGAGGCCACCCAGCACTCAGGGATTTTAAGAGAAGCTTTAAAAGAGTTGTAGGTATCTGTAAAAAATTCATAGTTCAACAATCATAACGCTAACAATTTAATTTAAGGGTGTACATCCACTGATGTTAAAAATAAAAATTTTCTTGTTATTTTAAAATTCACTATGCATTTTTGAGGCCACCCAGCACTCAGGGATTTTAAGAGAAGCTTTAAAAGAGTTGTAGGTATCTGTAAAAAATTCATAGTTCAACAATCATAACGCTAACAATTTAATTTAAGGATGTACATCCACTGATGTTAAAAATAAAAATTTTCTTGTTATTTTAAAATTCACTATGCATTTTTGAGGCCACCCAGCACTCAGGGATTTTAAGAGAAGCTTTAAAAGAGTTGTAGGTATCTGTAAAAAATTCATAGTTCTACAATCATAACGCTAACAATTTAATTTAAGGGTGTACATCCACTGATGTTAAAAATAAAAATTTTCTTGTTATTTTAAAATTCACTATGCATTTTTGAGGCCACCCAGCACTCAGGGATTTTAAGAGAAGCTTTAAAAGAGTTGTAGGTATCTGTAAAAAATTCATAGTTCAACAATCATAACGCTAACAATTTAATTTAAGGGTGTACATCCATTGATGTTAAAAATAAAAATTTTCTTGTTATTTTAAAATTCACTATGCATTTTTGAGGCCACTCAGCACTCAGGGATTTTAAGAGAAGCTTTAAAAGAGTTTTAGGTATCTGTAAAAAATTCATAGGTCAGCAATTATAACGCTAACAATTTAATTTAATGGTGTACTTCCACTGACGTTAAAAAAAGAAATTTTTTTGTTATTTTAAAATTCACTATGCATTTTTGAGGCCACCCAGCACTCAGGGATTTTAAGAGAAGCTTTAAAAGAGTTTCAGGTATCTGTAAAAAATTCATAGGTCAGCAATCAAAACGCTAACAATTTAATTTAATGGTGTACATCCACTGACGTTAAAAAAAGAAATTTTTTTGTTATTTTAAAATTCACTATGCATTTTTGAGGCCACCCAGCACTCAGGGATTTTAAGAGAAGCTTTAAACGAGTTGTAGGTATCTGAAAAAAATTCATAGTTCAACAATCATAACGCTAACAATTTAATTTAAGGGTGTACATCCACTGATGTTAAAAATAAAAATTTTCTTGTTATTTTAAAATTCACTATGCATTTTTGAGGCCACCCAGCACTCAGGGATTTTAAGAGAAGCTTTAAAAGAGTTGTAGGTATCTGTAAAATATTCATAGGTCAGCAATTTTAACGCTAACAATTTAATTTAATGGTGTACATCCACTGACGTTAAAAAAAGAAATTTTTTTGTTATTTTAAAATCCAGTATGCATTTTTGAGGCCACCCAGCACTCAGGGATTTTAAGAGAAGCTTTAAAAGAGTTGTAGGTATCTGTAAAAAATTCATAGGTCAGCAATTATAACGCTAACAATTTAATTTACGGGTGTACATCCACTGATGTTAAAAATAAAAATTTTCTTGTTATTTTAAAATTCACTATGCATTTTTGAGGCCACCCAGCACTCAGGGATTTTAAGAGAAGCTTTAAAAGAGTTGTAGGTATCTGTAAAAAATTCATAGTTCAACAATCATAACGCTAACAATTTAATTTAAGGGTGTACATCCACTGATGTTAAAAATAAAAATTTTCTTGTTATTTTAAAATTCACTATGCATTTTTGAGGCCACCCAGCACTCAGGGATTTTAAGAGAAGCTTTAAAAGAGTTGTAGGTATCTGTTAAAAATTCATAGTTCAACAATCATAACGCTAACAATTTAATTTAAGGGTGTACATCCACTGACGTTAAAAAAAGAAATCTTTTGTTATTTTAAAATTCACTATGCATTTTTGAGACCACCCAGCACTCAGGGATTTTAAGAGAAGCTTTAAAAGAGTTGTAGGTATCTGTAAAAAATTCATAGTTCAACAATCATAACGCTAACAATTTAATTTAAGGGTGTACATCCACTGATGTTAAAAATAAAAATTTTCTTGTTATTTTAAAATTCACTATGCATTTTTGAGGCCACCCAGCACTCAGGGATTTTAAGAGAAGCTTTAAAAGAGTTGTAGGTATCTGTAAAAAATTCATAGTTCAACAATCATAACGCTAACAATTTAATTTAAGGGTGTACATCCACTGATGTTAAAAATAAAAATTTTCTTGTTATTTTAAAATTCACTATGCATTTTTGAGGCCACCCAGCACTCAGGGATTTTAAGAGAAGCTTTAAAAGAGTTGTAGGTATCTGTAAAAAATTCATAGTTCAACAATCATAACGCTAACAATTTAATTTAAGGGTGTACATCCACTGATGTTAAAAATAAAAATTTTCTTGTTATTTTAAAATTCACTATGCATTTTTGAGGCCACCCAGCACTCAGGGATTTTAAGAGAAGCTTTAAAAGAGTTGTAGGTATCTGTAAAAAATTCATAGTTCAACAATCATAACGCTAACAATTTAATTTAAGGGTGTACATCCACTGATGTTAAAAATAAAAATTTTCTTGTTATTTTAAAATTCACTATGCATTTTTGAGGCCACCCAGCACTCAGGGATTTTAAGAGAAGCTTTAAAAGAGTTGTAGGTATCTGTAAAAAATTCATAGTTCAACAATCATAACGCTAACAATTTAATTTAAGGGTGTACATCCACTGATGTTAAAAATAAAAATTTTCTTGTTATTTTAAAATTCACTATGCATTTTTGAGGCCACCCAGCACTCAGGGATTTTAAGAGAAGCTTTAAAAGAGTTGTAGGTATCTGTAAAATATTCATAGGTCAGCAATTTTAACGCTAACAATTTAATTTAATGGTGTACATCCACTGACGTTAAAAAAAGAAATTTTTTTGTTATTTTAAAATCCACTATGCATTTTTGAGGCCACCCAGCACTCAGGGATTTTAAGAGAAGCTTTAAAAGAGTTGTAGGTATCTGTAAAAAATTCATAGGTCAGCAATTATAACGCTAACAATTTAATTTACGGGTGTACATCGACTGATGTTAAAAATAAAAATTTTCTTGTTATTTTAAAATTCACTATGCATTTTTGAGGCCACCCAGCACTCAGGGATTTTAAGAGAAGCTTTAAAAGAGTTGTAGGTATCTGTAAAAAATTCATAGTTCAACAATCATAACGCTAACAATTTAATTTAAGGGTGTACATCCACTGACGTTAAAAAAAGAAATCTTTTGTTATTTTAAAATTCACTATGCATTTTTGAGACCACCCAGCACTCAGGGATTTTAAGAGAAGCTTTAAAAGAGTTGTAGGTATCTGTAAAAAATTCATAGTTCAACAATCATAACGCTAACAATTTAATTTAAGGGTGTACATCCACTGATGTTAAAAATAAAAATTTTCTTGTTATTTTAATATTCACTATGCATTTTTGAGGCCACCCAGCACTCAGGGATTTTAAGAGAAGCTTTAAAAGAGTTGTAGGTATCTGTAAAAAATTCATAGTTCGACAATCATAACGCTAACAATTTAATTTAAGGGTGTACATCCACTGATGTTAAAAATAAAAATTTTCTTGTTATTTTAAAATTCACTATGCATTTTTGAGGCCACCCAGCACTCAGGGATTTTAAGAGAAGCTTTAAAAGAGTTGTAGGTATCTGTAAAAAATTCATAGTTCAACAATCATAACGCTAACAATTTAATTTAAGGGTGTACATCCACTGATGTTAAAAATAAAAATTTTCTTGTTATTTTAAAATTCACTATGCATTTTTGAGGCCACCCAGCACTCAGGGATTTTAAGAGAAGCTTTAAAAGAGTTGTAGGTATCTGTAAAAAATTCATAGTTCAACAATCATAACGCTAACAATTTAATTTAAGGGTGTACATCCACTGATGTTAAAAATAAAAATTTTCTTGTTATTTTAAAATTCACTATGCATTTTTGAGGCCACCCAGCACTCAGGGATTTTAAGAGAAGCTTTAAAAGAGTTGTAGGTATCTGTAAAAAATTCGTAGTTCAACAATCATAACGCTAACAATTTAATTTAAGGGTGTACATCCACTGATGTTAAAAATAAAAATTTTCTTGTTATTTTAAAATTCACTATGCATTTTTGAGGCCACCCAGCACTCAGGGATTTTAAGAGAAGCTTTAAAAGAGTTGTAGGTATCTGTAAAAAATTCATAGTTCAACAATCATAACGCTAACAATTTAATTTAAGGGTGTACATCCACTGATGTTAAAAATAAAAATTTTCTTGTTATTTTAAAATTCACTATGCATTTTTGAGGCCACCCAGCACTCAGGGATTTTAAGAGAAGCTTTAAAAGAGTTGTAGGTATCTGTAAAAAATTCATAGTTCAACAATCATAACGCTAACAATTTAATTTAAGGATGTACATCCACTGACGTTAAAAAAAGAAATCTTTTGTTATTTTAAAATTCACTATGCATTTTTGAGACCACCCAGCACTCAGGGATTTTAAGAGAAGCTTTAAAAGAGTTGTAGGTATCTGTAAAAAATTCATAGTTCAACAATCATAACGCTAACAATTTAATTTAAGGGTGTACATCCACTGATGTTAAAAATAAAAATTTTCTTGTTATTTTAATATTCACTATGCATTTTTGAGGCCACCCAGCACTCAGGGATTTTAAGAGAAGCTTTAAAAGAGTTGTAGGTATCTGTAAAAAATTCATAGTTCGACAATCATAACGCTAACAATTTAATTTAAGGGTGTACATCCACTGATGTTAAAAATAAAAATTTTCTTGTTATTTTAAAATTCACTATGCATTTTTGAGGCCACCCAGCACTCAGGGATTTTAAGAGAAGCTTTAAAAGAGTTGTAGGTATCTGTAAAAAATTCATAGTTCAACAATCATAACGCTAACAATTTAATTTAAGGGTGTACATCCACTGATGTTAAAAATAAAAATTTTCTTGTTATTTTAAAATTCACTATGCATTTTTGAGGCCACCCAGCACTCAGGGATTTTAAGAGAAGCTTTAAAAGAGTTGTAGGTATCTGTAAAAAATTCATAGTTCAACAATCATAACGCTAACAATTTAATTTAAGGGTGTACATCCACTGATGTTAAAAATAAAAATTTTCTTGTTATTTTAAAATTCACTATGCATTTTTGAGGCCACCCAGCACTCAGGGATTTTAAGAGAAGCTTTAAAAGAGTTGTAGGTATCTGTAAAAAATTCATAGTTCAACAATCATATCGCTAACAATTTAATTTAAGGGTGTACATCCACTGATGTTAAAAATAAAAATTTTCCTGTTATTTTAAAATTCACTATGCATTTTTGAGGCCACCCAGCACTCAGGGATTTTAAGAGAAGCTTTAAAAGAGTTGTAGGTATCTGTAAAAAATTCATTGTTCAACAATTATAACGCTAACAATTTAATTTAATGGTGTACATCCACTGACTTTAAAAAAAGAAATTTTTTTGTTATTTTAAAATTCACTATGCATTTTTGAAGCCACCCAGCACTCAGGGATTTTAAGAGAAGCTTTAAAAGAGTTGTAGGTATCTGTAAAAAATTCATAGTTCAACAATCATAACGCTAACAATTTAATTTAAGGGTGTCCATCCACTGATGTTAAAAATAAAAATTTTCTTGTTATTTTAAAATTCACTATGCATTTTTGAGGCCACCCAGCACTCAGGGATTTTAAGAGAAGCTTTAAAAGAGTTGTAGGTATCTGTAAAAAATTCATAGTTCAACAATCATAACGCTAACAATTTAATTTAAGGGTGTACATCCACTGACGTTAAAAAAAGAAATTTTTTTGTTATTTTAAAATTCACTATGCATTTTTGAGGCCACCCAGCACTCAGGGATTTTAAGAGAAGCTTTAAAAGAGTTGTAGGTATCTGTAAAAAATTCATAGTTCAACAATCATAACGCTAACAATTTAATTTAAGAGTGTACATCCACTGACGTTAAAAAAAGAAATTTTTTTGTTATTTTAAAATTCACTATGCATTTTTGAGACCACCCAGCACTGAGGGATTTTAAGAGAAGCTTTAAAAGAGTTGTAGGTATCTGTAAAAAAATCATAGTTCAACAATCATAACGCTAACAATTTAATTTAAGGGTGTCCATCCACTGATGTTAAAAATAAAAATTTTCTTGTTATTTTAAAATTCACTATGCATTTTTGAGGCCACCCAGCACTCAGGGATTTTAAGAGAAGCTTTAAAAGAGTTGTAGGTATCTGTAAAAAATTCATAGTTCAACAATCATAACGCTAACAATTTAATTTAAGGGTGTACATCCACTGATGTTAAAAAAAGAAATTTTTTTGTTATTTTAAAATTCACTATGCATTTTTGAGGCCACCCAGCACTCAGGGATTTTAAGAGAAGCTTTAAAAGAGTTGTAGGTATCTGTAAAAAATTCATAGTTCAACAATCATATCGCTAACAATTTAATTTAAGGGTGTACATCCACTGATGTTAAAAATAAAAATTTTCCTGTTATTTTAAAATTCACTATGCATTTTTGAGGCCACCCAGCACTCAGGGATTTTAAGAGAAGCTTTAAAAGAGTTGTAGGTATCTGTAAAAAATTCATTGTTCAACAATTATAACGCTAACAATTTAATTTAATGGTGTACATCCACTGACGTTAAAAAAAGAAATTTTTTTGTTATTTTAAAATTCACTATGCATTTTTGAAGCCACCCAGCACTCAGGGATTTTAAGAGAAGCTTTAAAAGATTTGTAGGTATCTGTAAAAAATTCATAGTTCAACAATCATAACGCTAACAATTTAATTTAAGGGTGTCCATCCACTGATGTTAAAAATAAAAATTTTCTTGTTATTTTAAAATTCACTATGCATTTTTGAGGCCACCCAGCACTCAGGGATTTTAAGAGAAGCTTTAAAAGAGTTGTAGGTATCTGTAAAAAATTCATAGTTCAACAATCATAACGCTAACAATTTAATTTAAGGGTGTACATCCACTGACGTTAAAAAAAGAAATTTTTTTGTTATTTTAAAATTCACTATGCATTTTTGAGGCCACCCAGCACTCAGGGATTTTAAGAGAAGCTTTAAAAGAGTTGTAGGTATCTGTAAAAAATTCATAGTTCAACAATCATAACGCTAACAATTTAATTTAAGAGTGTACATCCACTGACGTTAAAAAAAGAAATTTTTTTGTTATTTTAAAATTCACTATGCATTTTTGAGACCACCCAGCACTGAGGGATTTTAAGAGAAGCTTTAAAAGAGTTGTAGGTATCTGTAAAAAAATCATAGTTCAACAATCATAACGCTAACAATTTAATTTAAGGGTGTACATCCACTGATGTTAAAAATAAAAATTTTCTTGTTATTTTAAAATTCACTATGCATTTTTGAGGCCACCCAGCACTCAGGGGTTTTAAGAGAAGCTTTAAAAGAGTTGTAGGTATCTGTAAAAAATTCATAGTTCAACAATCATAACGCTAACAATTTAATTTAAGGGTGTACATCCACTGATGTTAAAAATAAAAATTTTCTTGTTATATGAAAATTCACTATGCATTTTTGAGGCCACCCAGCACTCAGGGATTTTAAGAGAAGCTTTAAAAGAGTTGTAGGTATCTGTAAAAAATTCATAGTTCAACAATCATAACGCTAACAATTTAATTTAAGGGTGTACATCCACTGATGTTAAAAATAAAAATTTTCTTGTTATATGAAAATTCACTATGCATTTTTGAGGCCACCCAGCTCTCAGGGATTTTAAGAGAAGCTTTAAAAGAGTTGTAGGTATCTGTAAAAAATTCATAGTTCAACAATCATAACGCTAACAATTTAATTTAAGGGTGTACATCCACTGATGTTAAAAATAAAAATTTTCTTGTTATTTTAAAATTCACTATGCATTTTTGAGGCCACCCAGCACTCAGGGATTTTAAGAGAAGCTTTAAAAGAGTTGTAGGTATCTGTAAAATATTCATAGGTCAGCAATTATAACGCTAACAATTTAATTTAATGGTGTACATCCACTGACGTTAAAAAAAGAGATTTTTTTGTTATTTTAAAATTCACTATGCATTTTTGAGGCCACCCAGCACTCAGGGATTTTAAGAGAAGCTTTAGACGAGTTGTAGGTATCTGTAAAAAATTCATAGTTCAACAATCATAACGCTAACAATTTAATTTAAGGGTGTACATCCACTGATGTTAAAAATAAAAATTTTCTTGTTATTTTAAAATTCACTATGCATTTTTGAGGCCACCCAGCACTCAGGGATTTTAAGAGAAGCTTTAAAAGAGTTGTAGGTATCTGTAAAATATTCATAGGTCAGCAATTATAACGCTAACAATTTAATTTAATGGTGTACATCCACTGACGTTAAAAAAAGAAATTTTTTTGTTATTTTAAAATTCACTATGCATTTTTGAGACCACCCAGCACTCAGGGATTTTAAGAGAAGCTTTAAAAGAGTTGTAGGTATCTGTAAAAAATTCATAGTTCAACAATCATAACGCTAACAATTTAATTTAAGGGTGTACATCCACTGATGTTAAAAATAAAAATTTTCTTGTTATTTTAAAATTCACTATGCATTTTTGAGGCCACCCAGCACTCAGGGATTTTAAGAGAAGCTTTAGACGAGTTGTAGGTATCTGTAAAAAATTCATAGTTCAACAATCATAACGCTAACAATTTAATTTAAGGGTGTACATCCACTGATGTTAAAAATAAAAATTTTCTTGTTATTTTAAAATTCACTATGCATTTTTGAGGCCACCCAGCACTCAGGGATTTTAAGAGAAGCTTTAAAAGAGTTGTAGGTATCTGTAAAATATTCATAGGTCAGCAATTATAACGCTAACAATTTAATTTAATGGTGTACATCCACTGACGTTAAAAAAAGAAATTTTTTTGTTATTTTAAAATTCACTATGCATTTTTGAGGCCACCCAGCACTCAGGGATTTTAAGAGAAGCTTTAAAAGAGTTGTAGGTATCTGTAAAAAATTCATAGGTCAGCAATTATAACGCTAACAATTTAATTTACGGGTGTACATCCACTGATGTTAAAAATAAAAATTTTCTTGTTATTTTAAAATTCACTATGCATTTTTGAGGACACCCAGCACTCAGGGATTTTAAGAGAAGCTTTAAAAGAGTTGTAGGTATCTGTAAAATATTCATAGGTCAGCAATTATAACGCTAACAATTTAATTTAATGGTGTACATCCACTGACGTTAAAAAAAGAAATTTTTTTGTTATTTTAAAATTCACTATGCATTTTTGAGGCCACCCAGCACTCAGGGATTTTAAGAGAAGCTTTAAAAGAGTTGTAGGTATCTGTAAAAAATTCATAGGTCAGCAATTATAACGCTAACAATTTAATTTACGGGTGTACATCCACTGATGTTAAAAATAAAAATTTTCTTGTTATTTTAAAATTCACTATGCATTTTTGAGGCCACCCAGCACTCAGGGATTTTAAGAGAAGCTTTAAAAGAGTTGTAGGTATCTGTAAAAAATTCATAGTTCAACAATCATAACGCTAACAATTTAATTTAAGGGTGTACATCCACTGATGTTAAAAATAAAAATTTTCTTGTTATTTTAAAATTCACTATGCATTTTTGAGGCCACCCAGCACTCAGGGATTTTAAGAGAAGCTTTAAAAGAGTTGTAGGTATCTGTAAAATATTCATAGGTCAGCAATTATAACGCTAACAATTTAATTTAATGGTGTACATCCACTGACGTTAAAAAAAGAAATTTTTTTGTTATTTTAAAATTCACTATGCATTTTTGAGACCACCCAGCACTCAGGGATTTTAAGAGAAGCTTTAAAAGAGTTGTAGGTATCTGTAAAAAAATCATAGTTCAACAATCATAACGCTAACAATTTAATTTAAGGGTGTACATCCACTGATGTTAAAAATAAAAATTTTCTTGTTATTTTAAAATTCACTATGCATTTTTGAGGCCACCCAGCACTCAAGGGTTTTAAGAGAAGCTTTAAAAGAGTTGTAGGTATCTGTAAAAAATTCATAGTTCAACAATCATATCGCTAACAATTTAATTTAAGGGTGTACATCCACTGATGTTAAAAATAAAAATTTTCTTGTTATTTTAAAATTCACTATGCATTTTTGAGGCCACCCAGCACTCAGGGATTTTAAGAGAAGCTTTAAAAGAGTTGTAGGTATCTGTAAAAAATTCATAGTTCAACAATCATAACGCTAACAATTTAATTTAAGGGTGTACATCCACTGATGTTAAAAATAAAAATTTTCTTGTTATTTTAAAATTCACTATGCATTTTTGAGGCCACCCAGCACTCAGGGATTTTAAGAGAAGCTTTAAAAGAGTTGTAGGTATCTGTAAAATATTCATAGGTCAGCAATTATAACGCTAACAATTTAATTTAATGGTGTACATCCACTGACGTTAAAAAAAGAAATTTTTTTGTTATTTTAAAATCCACTATGCATTTTTGAGGCCACCCAGCACTCAGGGATTTTAAGAGAAGCTTTAAAAGAGTTGTAGGTATCTGTAAAAAATTCATAGGTCAGCAATTATAACGCTAACAATTTAATTTACGGGTGTACATCCACTGATGTTAAAAATAAAAATTTTCTTGTTATTTTAAAATTCACTATGCATTTTTGAGGCCACCCAGCACTCAGGGATTTTAAGAGAAGCTTTAAAAGAGTTGTAGGTATCTGTAAAAAATTCATAGTTCAACAATCATAACGCTAACAATTTAATTTAAGGGTGTACATCCACTGACGTTAAAAAAAGAAATCTTTTGTTATTTTAAAATTCACTATGCATTTTTGAGACCACCCAGCACTCTGGGATTTTAAGAGAAGCTTTAAAAGAGTTGTAGGTATCTGTAAAAAATTCATAGTTCAACAATCATAACGCTAACAATTTAATTTAAGGGTGTACATCCACTGATGTTAAAAATAAAAATTTTCTTGTTATTTTAATATTCACTATGCATTTTTGAGGCCACCCAGCACTCAGGGATTTTAAGAGAAGCTTTAAAAGAGTTGTAGGTATCTGTAAAAAATTCATAGTTCAACAAACATAACGCTAACAATTTAATTTAAGGGTGTACATCCACTGATGTTAAAAATAAAAATTTTCTTGTTATTTTAAAATTCACTATGCATTTTTGAGGCCACCCAGCACTCAGGGATTTTAAGAGAAGCTTTAAAAGAGTTGTAGGTATCTGTAAAAAATTCATAGTTCAACAATCATAACGCTAACAATTTAATTTAAGGGTGTACATCCACTGATGTTAAAAATAAAAATTTTCTTGTTATTTTAAAATTCACTATGCATTTTTGAGGCCACCCAGCACTCAGGGATTTTAAGAGAAGCTTTAAAAGAGTTGTAGGTATCTGTAAAAAATTCATAGTTCAACAATCATAACGCTAACAATTTAATTTAAGGGTGTACATCCACTGATGTTAAAAATAAAAATTTTCTTGTTATTTTAAAATTCACTATGCATTTTTGAGGCCACCCAGCACTCAGGGATTTTAAGAGAAGCTTTAAAAGAGTTGTAGGTATCTGTAAAAAATTCGTAGTTCAACAATCATAACGCTAACAATTTAATTTAAGGGTTTACATCCACTGATGTTAAAAATAAAAATTTTCTTGTTATTTTAAAATTCACTATGCATTTTTGAGGCCACCCAGCACTCAGGGATTTTAAGAGAAGCTTTAAAAGAGTTGTAGGTATCTGTAAAAAATTCATAGTTCTACAATCATAACGCTAACAATTTAATTTAAGGGTGTACATCCACTGATGTTAAAAATAAAAATTTTCTTGTTATTTTAAAATTCACTATGCATTTTTGAGGCCACCCAGCACTCAGGGATTTTAAGAGAAGCTTTAAAAGAGTTGTAGGTATCTGTAAAAAATTCATAGTTCAACAATCATAACGCTAACAATTTAATTTAAGGGTGTACATCCACTGATGTTAAAAATAAAAATTTTCTTGTTATTTTAAAATTCACTATGCATTTTTGAGGCCACTCAGCACTCAGGGATTTTAAGAGAAGTTTTAAAAGAGTTTTAGGTATCTGTAAAAAATTCATAGGTCAGCAATTATAACGCTAACAATTTAATTTAATGGTGTACTTCCACTGACGTTAAAAAAAGAAATTTTTTTGTTATTTTAAAATTCACTATGCATTTTTGAGGCCACCCAGCACTCAGGGATTTTAAGAGAAGCTTTAAAAGAGTTGTAGGTATCTGTAAAAAATTCATAGTTCAACAATCATAACGCTAACAATTTAATTTAAGGGTGTACATCCACTGATGTTAAAAATAAAAATTTTCTTATTATTTTAAAATTCACTATGCATTTTTAAGGGCACCCAGCACTCAGGGATTTTAAGAGAAGCTTTAAAAGAGTTGTAGGTATCTGTAAAAAATTCATAGTTCAACAATTATAACGCTAACAATTTAATTTAAGGGTGTACATCCACTGATGTTAAAAATAAAAATTTTCCTGTTATTTTAAAATTCACTATGCATTTTTGAGGCCACCCAGCACTCAGGGATTTTAAGAGAAGCTTTAAAAGAGTTGTAGGTATCTGTAAAAAATTCATTGTTCAACAATTATAACGCTAACAATTTAATTTAATGGTGTACATCCACTGACGTTAAAAAAAGAAATTTTTTTGTTATTTTAAAATTCACTATGCATTTTTGAAGCCACCCAGCACTCAGGGATTTTAAGAGAAGCTTTAAAAGAGTTGTAGGTATCTGTAAAAAATTCATAGTTCAACAATCATAACGCTAACAATTTAATTTAAGGGTGTCCATCCACTGATGTTAAAAATAAAAATTTTCTTGTTATTTTAAAATTCACTATGCATTTTTGAGACCACCCAGCACTGAGGGATTTTAAGAGAAGCTTTAAAAGAGTTGTAGGTATCTGTAAAAAAATCATAGTTCAACAATCATAACGCTAACAATTTAATTTAAGGGTGTACATCCACTGATGTTAAAAATAAAAATTTTCTTGTTATTTTAAAATTCACTATGCATTTTTGAGGCCACCCAGCACTCAGGGGTTTTAAGAGAAGCTTTAAAAGAGTTGTAGGTATCTGTAAAAAATTCATAGTTCAACAATCATAACGCTAACAATTTAATTTAAGGGTGTACATCCACTGATGTTAAAAATAAAAATTTTCTTGTTATATGAAAATTCACTATGCATTTTTGAGGCCACCCAGCACTCAGGGATTTTAAGAGAAGCTTTAAAAGAGTTGTAGGTATCTGTAAAAAATTCATAGTTCAACAATCGTAACGCTAACAATTTAATTTAAGGGTGTACATCCACTGATGTTAAAAATAAAATTTTTCTTGTTATATGAAAATTCACTATGCATTTTTGAGGCCACCCAGCACTCAGGGATTTTAAGAGAAGCTTTAAAAGAGTTGTAGGTATCTGTAAAAAATTCATAGTTCAACAATCATAACGCTAACAATTTAATTTAAGGGTGTACATCCACTGATGTTAAAAATAAAAATTTTCTTGTTATTTTAAAATTCACTATGCATTTTTGAGGCCACCCAGCACTCAGGGATTTTAAGAGAAGCTTTAAAAGAGTTGTAGGTATCTGTAAAATATTCATAGGTCAGCAATTATAACGCTAACAATTTAATTTAATGGTGTACATCCACTGACGTTAAAAAAAGAGATTTTTTTGTTATTTTAAAATTCACTATGCATTTTTGAGGCCACCCAGCACTCAGGGATTTTAAGAGAAGCTTTAGACGAGTTGTAGGTATCTGTAAAAAATTCATAGTTCAACAATCATAACGCTAACAATTTAATTTAAGGGTGTACATCCACTGATGTTAAAAATAAAAATTTTCTTGTTATTTTAAAATTCACTATGCATTTTTGAGACCACCCAGCACTCAGGGATTTTAAGAGAAGCTTTAAAAGAGTTGTAGGTATCTGTAAAATATTCATAGGTCAGCAATTATAACGCTAACAATTTAATTTAATGGTGTACATCCACTGACGTTAAAAAAAGAAATTTTTTTGTTATTTTAAAATTCACTATGCATTTTTGAGGCCACCCAGCACTCAGGGATTTTAAGAGAAGCTTTAAAAGAGTTGTAGGTATCTGTAAAAAATTCATAGGTCAGCAATTATAACGCTAACAATTTAATTTACGGGTGTACATCCACTGATGTTAAAAATAAAAATTTTCTTGTTATTTTAAAATTCACTATGCATTTTTGAGGCCACCCAGCACTCAGGGATTTTAAGAGAAGCTTTAAAAGAGTTGTAGGTATCTGTAAAAAATTCATAGTTCAACAATCATAACGCTAACAATTTAATTTAAGAGTGTACATCCACTGACGTTAAAAAAAGAAATTTTTTTGTTATTTTAAAATTCACTATGCATTTTTGAGACCACCCAGCACTCAGGGATTTTAAGAGAAGCTTTAGACGAGTTGTAGGTATCTGTAAAAAATTCATAGTTCAACAATCATAACGCTAACAATTTAATTTAAGGGTGTACATCCACTGATGTTAAAAATAAAAATTTTCTTGTTATTTTAAAATTCACTATGCATTTTTGAGGCCACCCAGCACTCAGGGATTTTAAGAGAAGCTTTAAAAGAGTTGTAGGTATCTGTAAAATATTCATAGGTCAGCAATTATAACGCTAACAATTTAATTTAATGGTGTACATCCACTGACGTTAAAAAAAGAAATTTTTTTGTTATTTTAAAATTCACTATGCATTTTTGAGGCCACCCAGCACTCAGGGATTTTAAGAGAAGCTTTAAAAGAGTTGTAGGTATCTGTAAAAAATTCATAGGTCAGCAATTATAACGCTAACAATTTAATTTACGGGTGTACATCCACTGATGTTAAAAATAAAAATTTTCTTGTTATTTTAAAATTCACTATGCATTTTTGAGGACACCCAGCACTCAGGGATTTTAAGAGAAGCTTTAAAAGAGTTGTAGGTATCTGTAAAATATTCATAGGTCAGCAATTATAACGCTAACAATTTAATTTAATGGTGTACATCCACTGACGTTAAAAAAAGAAATTTTTTTGTTATTTTAAAATTCACTATGCATTTTTGAGGCCACCCAGCACTCAGGGATTTTAAGAGAAGCTTTAAAAGAGTTGTAGGTATCTGTAAAAAAATCATAGTTCAACAATCATAACGCTAACAATTTAATTTAAGGGTGTACATCCACTGATGTTAAAAATAAAAATTTTCTTGTTATTTTAAAATTCACTATGCATTTTTGAGGCCACCCAGCACTCAGGGATTTTAAGAGAAGCTTTAAAAGAGTTGTAGGTATCTGTAAAATATTCATAGGTCAGCAATTATAACGCTAACAATTTAATTTAATGGTGTACATCCACTGACGTTAAAAAAAGAGATTTTTTTGTTATTTTAAAATTCACTATGCATTTTTGAGGCCACCCAGCACTCAGGGATTTTAAGAGAAGCTTTAGACGAGTTGTAGGTATCTGTAAAAAATTCATAGTTCAACAATCATAACGCTAACAATTTAATTTAAGGGTGTACATCCACTGATGTTAAAAATAAAAATTTTCTTGTTATTTTAAAATTCACTATGCATTTTTGAGGCCACCCAGCACTCAGGGATTTTAAGAGAAGCTTTAAAAGAGTTGTAGGTATCTGTAAAATATTCATAGGTCAGCAATTATAACGCTAACAATTTAATTTAATGGTGTACATCCACTGACGTTAAAAAAAGAAATTTTTTTGTTATTTTAAAATTCACTATGCATTTTTGAGGCCACCCAGCACTCAGGGATTTTAAGAGAAGCTTTAAAAGAGTTGTAGGTATCTGTAAAAAATTCATAGGTCAGCAATTATAACGCTAACAATTTAATTTACGGGTGTACATCCACTGATGTTAAAAATAAAAATTTTCTTGTTATTTTAAAATTCACTATGCATTTTTGAGGCCACCCAGCACTCAGGGATTTTAAGAGAAGCTTTAAAAGAGTTGTAGGTATCTGTAAAAAATTCATAGTTCAACAATCATAACGCTAACAATTTAATTTAAGAGTGTACATCCACTGACGTTAAAAAAAGAAATTTTTTTGTTATTTTAAAATTCACTATGCATTTTTGAGACCACCCAGCACTCAGGGATTTTAAGAGAAGCTTTAGACGAGTTGTAGGTATCTGTAAAAAATTCATAGTTCAACAATCATAACGCTAACAATTTAATTTAAGGGTGTACATCCACTGATGTTAAAAATAAAAATTTTCTTGTTATTTTAAAATTCACTTTGCATTTTTGAGGCCACCCAGCACTCAGGGATTTTAAGAGAAGCTTTAAAAGAGTTGTAGGTATCTGTAAAATATTCATAGGTCAGCAATTATAACGCTAACAATTTAATTTAATGGTGTACATCCACTGACGTTAAAAAAAGAAATTTTTTTGTTATTTTAAAATTCACTATGCATTTTTGAGGCCACCCAGCACTCAGGGATTTTAAGAGAAGCTTTAAAAGAGTTGTAGGTATCTGTAAAAAATTCATAGGTCAGCAATTATAACGCTAACAATTTAATTTACGGGTGTACATCCACTGATGTTAAAAATAAAAATTTTCTTGTTATTTTAAAATTCACTATGCATTTTTGAGGACACCCAGCACTCAGGGATTTTAAGAGAAGCTTTAAAAGAGTTGTAGGTATCTGTAAAATATTCATAGGTCAGCAATTATAACGCTAACAATTTAATTTAATGGTGTACATCCACTGACGTTAAAAAAGAAATTTTTTTGTTATTTTAAAATTCACTATGCATTTTTGAGGCCACCCAGCACTCAGGGATTTTAAGAGAAGCTTTAAAAGAGTTGTAGGTATCTGTAAAAAATTCATAGGTCAGCAATTATAACGCTAACAATTTAATTTACGGGTGTACATCCACTGATGTTAAAAATAAAAATTTTCTTGTTATTTTAAAATTCACTATGCATTTTTGAGGCCACCCAGCACTCAGGGATTTTAAGAGAAGCTTTAAAAGAGTTGTAGGTATCTGTAAAAAATTCATAGTTCAACAATCATAACGCTAACAATTTAATTTAAGAGTGTACATCCACTGACGTTAAAAAAAGAAATTTTTTTGTTATTTTAAAATTCACTATGCATTTTTGAGACCACCCAGCACTCAGGGATTTTAAGAGAAGCTTTAAAAGAGTTGTAGGTATCTGTAAAAAAATCATAGTTCAACAATCATAACGCTAACAATTTAATTTAAGGGTGTACATCCACTGATGTTAAAAATAAAAATTTTCTTGTTATTTTAAAATTCACTATGCATTTTTGAGGCCACCCAGCACTCAAGGGTTTTAAGAGAAGCTTTAAAAGAGTTGTAGGTATCTGTAAAAAATTCATAGTTCAACAATCATATCGCTAACAATTTAATTTAAGGGTGTACATCCACTGATGTTAAAAATAAAAATTTTCTTGTTATTTTAAAATTCACTATGCATTTTTGAGGCCACCCAGCACTCAGGGATTTTAAGAGAAGCTTTAAAAGAGTTGTAGGTATCTGTAAAAAATTCATAGTTCAACAATCATAACGCTAACAATTTAATTTAAGGGTGTACATCCACTGATGTTAAAAATAAAAATTTTCTTGTTATTTTAAAATTCACTATGCATTTTTGAGGCCACCCAGCACTCAGGGATTTTAAGAGAAGCTTTAAAAGAGTTGTAGGTATCTGTAAAATATTCATAGGTCAGCAATTATAACGCTAACAATTTAATTTAATGGTGTACATCCACTGACGTTAAAAAAAGAAATTTTTTTGTTATTTTAAAATCCACTATGCATTTTTGAGGCCACCCAGCACTCAGGGATTTTAAGAGAAGCTTTAAAAGAGTTGTAGGTATCTGTAAAAAATTCATAGGTCAGCAATTATAACGCTAACAATTTAATTTACGGGTGTACATCCACTGATGTTAAAAATAAAAATTTTCTTGTTATTTTAAAATTCACTATGCATTTTTGAGGCCACCCAGCACTCAGGGATTTTAAGAGAAGCTTTAAAAGAGTTGTAGGTATCTGTAAAAAATTCATAGTTCAACAATCATAACGCTAACAATTTAATTTAAGGGTGTACATCCACTGACGTTAAAAAAAGAAATCTTTTGTTATTTTAAAATTCACTATGCATTTTTGAGACCACCCAGCACTCAGGGATTTTAAGAGAAGCTTTAAAAGAGTTGTAGGTATCTGTAAAAAATTCATAGTTCAACAATCATAACGCTAACAATTTAATTTAAGGGTGTACATCCACTGATGTTAAAAATAAAAATTTTCTTGTTATTTTAATATTCACTATGCATTTTTGAGGCCACCCAGCACTCAGGGATTTTAAGAGAAGCTTTAAAAGAGTTGTAGGTATCTGTAAAAAATTCATAGTTCAACAAACATAACGCTAACAATTTAATTTAAGGGTGTACATCCACTGATGTTAAAAATAAAAATTTTCTTGTTATTTTAAAATTCACTATGCATTTTTGAGGCCACCCAGCACTCAGGGATTTTAAGAGAAGCTTTAAAAGAGTTGTAGGTATCTGTAAAAAATTCATAGTTCAACAATCATAACGCTAACAATTTAATTTAAGGGTGTACATCCACTGATGTTAAAAATAAAAATTTTCTTGTTATTTTAAAATTCACTATGCATTTTTGAGGCCACCCAGCACTCAGGGATTTTAAGAGAAGCTTTAAAAGAGTTGTAGGTATCTGTAAAAAATTCGTAGTTCAACAATCATAACGCTAACAATTTAATTTAAGGGTTTACATCCACTGATGTTAAAAATAAAAATTTTCTTGTTATTTTAAAATTCACTATGCATTTTTGAGGCCACCCAGCACTCAGGGATTTTAAGAGAAGCTTTAAAAGAGTTGTAGGTATCTGTAAAAAATTCATAGTTCAACAATCATAACGCTAACAATTTAATTTAAGGGTGTACATCCACTGATGTTAAAAATAAAAATTTTCTTGTTATTTTAAAATTCACTATGCATTTTTGAGGCCACCCAGCACTCAGGGATTTTAAGAGAAGCTTTAAAAGAGTTGTAGGTATCTGTAAAAAATTCATAGTTCAACAATCATAACGCTAACAATTTAATTTAAGGATGTACATCCACTGATGTTAAAAATAAAAATTTTCTTGTTATTTTAAAATTCACTATGCATTTTTGAGGCCACCCAGCACTCAGGGATTTTAAGAGAAGCTTTAAAAGAGTTGTAGGTATCTGTAAAAAATTCATAGTTCTACAATCATAACGCTAACAATTTAATTTAAGGGTGTACATCCACTGATGTTAAAAATAAAAATTTTCTTGTTATTTTAAAATTCACTATGCATTTTTGAGGCCACCCAGCACTCAGGGATTTTAAGAGAAGCTTTAAAAGAGTTGTAGGTATCTGTAAAAAATTCATAGTTCAACAATCATAACGCTAACAATTTAATTTAAGGGTGTACATCCACTGATGTTAAAAATAAAAATTTTCTTGTTATTTTAAAATTCACTATGCATTTTTGAGGCCACTCAGCACTCAGGGATTTTAAGAGAAGTTTTAAAAGAGTTTTAGGTATCTGTAAAAAATTCATAGGTCAGCAATTATAACGCTAACAATTTAATTTAATGGTGTACTTCCACTGACGTTAAAAAAAGAAATTTTTTTGTTATTTTAAAATTCACTATGCATTTTTGAGGCCACCCAGCACTCAGGGATTTTAAGAGAAGCTTTAAAAGAGTTGTAGGTATCTGTAAAAAATTCATAGTTCAACAATCATAACGCTAACAATTTAATTTAAGGGTGTACATCCACTGATGTTAAAAATAAAAATTTTCTTATTATTTTAAAATTCACTATGCATTTTTAAGGGCACCCAGCACTCAGGGATTTTAAGAGAAGCTTTAAAAGAGTTGTAGGTATCTGTAAAAAATTCATAGTTCAACAATTATAACGCTAACAATTTAATTTAAGGGTGTACATCCACTGATGTTAAAAATAAAAATTTTCCTGTTATTTTAAAATTCACTATGCATTTTTGAGGCCACCCAGCACTCAGGGATTTTAAGAGAAGCTTTAAAAGAGTTGTAGGTATCTGTAAAAAATTCATTGTTCAACAATTATAACGCTAACAATTTAATTTAATGGTGTACATCCACTGACGTTAAAAAAAGAAATTTTTTTGTTATTTTAAAATTCACTATGCATTTTTGAAGCCACCCAGCACTCAGGGATTTTAAGAGAAGCTTTAAAAGAGTTGTAGGTATCTGTAAAAAATTCATAGTTCAACAATCATAACGCTAACAATTTAATTTAAGGGTGTCCATCCACTGATGTTAAAAATAAAAATTTTCTTGTTATTTTAAAATTCACTATGCATTTTTGAGACCACCCAGCACTGAGGGATTTTAAGAGAAGCTTTAAAAGAGTTGTAGGTATCTGTAAAAAAATCATAGTTCAACAATCATAACGCTAACAATTTAATTTAAGGGTGTACATCCACTGATGTTAAAAATAAAAATTTTCTTGTTATTTTAAAATTCACTATGCATTTTTGAGGCCACCCAGCACTCAGGGGTTTTAAGAGAAGCTTTAAAAGAGTTGTAGGTATCTGTAAAAAATTCATAGTTCAACAATCATAACGCTAACAATTTAATTTAAGGGTGTACATCCACTGATGTTAAAAATAAAAATTTTCTTGTTATATGAAAATTCACTATGCATTTTTGAGGCCACCCAGCACTCAGGGATTTTAAGAGAAGCTTTAAAAGAGTTGTAGGTATCTGTAAAAAATTCATAGTTCAACAATCGTAACGCTAACAATTTAATTTAAGGGTGTACATCCACTGATGTTAAAAATAAAATTTTTCTTGTTATATGAAAATTCACTATGCATTTTTGAGGCCACCCAGCACTCAGGGGTTTTAAGAGAAGCTTTAAAAGAGTTGTAGGTATCTGTAAAAAATTCATAGTTCAACAATCATAACGCTAACAATTTAATTTAAGGGTGTACATCCACTGATGTTAAAAATAAAAATTTTCTTGTTATATGAAAATTCACTATGCATTTTTGAGGCCACCCAGCACTCAGGGATTTTAAGAGAAGCTTTAAAAGAGTTGTAGGTATCTGTAAAAAATTCATAGTTCAACAATCATAACGCTAACAATTTAATTTAAGGGTGTACATCCACTGATGTTAAAAATAAAAATTTTCTTGTTATTTTAAAATTCACTATGCATTTTTGAGGCCACCCAGCACTCAGGGATTTTAAGAGAAGCTTTAAAAGAGTTGTAGGTATCTGTAAAATATTCATAGGTCAGCAATTATAACGCTAACAATTTAATTTAATGGTGTACATCCACTGACGTTAAAAAAAGAGATTTTTTTGTTATTTTAAAATTCACTATGCATTTTTGAGGCCACCCAGCACTCAGGGATTTTAAGAGAAGCTTTAGACGAGTTGTAGGTATCTGTAAAAAATTCATAGTTCAACAATCATAACGCTAACAATTTAATTTAAGGGTGTACATCCACTGATGTTAAAAATAAAAATTTTCTTGTTATTTTAAAATTCACTATGCATTTTTGAGACCACCCAGCACTCAGGGATTTTAAGAGAAGCTTTAAAAGAGTTGTAGGTATCTGTAAAATATTCATAGGTCAGCAATTATAACGCTAACAATTTAATTTAATGGTGTACATCCACTGACGTTAAAAAAAGAAATTTTTTTGTTATTTTAAAATTCACTATGCATTTTTGAGGCCACCCAGCACTCAGGGATTTTAAGAGAAGCTTTAAAAGAGTTGTAGGTATCTGTAAAAAATTCATAGGTCAGCAATTATAACGCTAACAATTTAATTTACGGGTGTACATCCACTGATGTTAAAAATAAAAATTTTCTTGTTATTTTAAAATTCACTATGCATTTTTGAGGCCACCCAGCACTCAGGGATTTTAAGAGAAGCTTTAAAAGAGTTGTAGGTATCTGTAAAAAATTCATAGTTCAACAATCATAACGCTAACAATTTAATTTAAGAGTGTACATCCACTGACGTTAAAAAAAGAAATTTTTTTGTTATTTTAAAATTCACTATGCATTTTTGAGACCACCCAGCACTCAGGGATTTTAAGAGAAGCTTTAAAAGAGTTGTAGGTATCTGTAAAAAATTCATAGGTCAGCAATTATAACGCTAACAATTTAATTTACGGGTGTACATCCACTGATGTTAAAAATAAAAATTTTCTTGTTATTTTAAAATTCACTATGCATTTTTGAGGCCACCCAGCACTCAGGGATTTTAAGAGAAGCTTTAAAAGAGTTGTAGGTATCTGTAAAAAATTCATAGTTCAACAATCATAACGCTAACAATTTAATTTAAGGGTGTACATCCACTGACGTTAAAAAAAGAAATCTTTTGTTATTTTAAAATTCACTATGCATTTTTGAGACCACCCAGCACTCAGGGATTTTAAGAGAAGCTTTAAAAGAGTTGTAGGTATCTGTAAAAAATTCATAGTTCAACAGTCATAACGCTAACAATTTAATTTAAGGGTGTACATCCACTGATGTTAAAAATAAAAATTTTCTTGTTATTTTAATATTCACTATGCATTTTTGAGGCCACCCAGCACTCAGGGATTTTAAGAGAAGCTTTAAAAGAGTTGTAGGTATCTGTAAAAAATTCATAGTTCAACAAACATAACGCTAACAATTTAATTTAAGGGTGTACATCCACTGATGTTAAAAATAAAAATTTTCTTGTTATTTTAAAATTCACTATGCATTTTTGAGGCCACCCAGCACTCAGGGATTTTAAGAGAAGCTTTAAAAGAGTTGTAGGTATCTGTAAAAAATTCATAGTTCAACAATCATAACGCTAACAATTTAATTTAAGGGTGTACATCCACTGATGTTAAAAATAAAAATTTTCTTGTTATTTTAAAATTCACTTTGCATTTTTGAGGCCACCCAGCACTCAGGGATTTTAAGAGAAGCTTTAAAAGAGTTGTAGGTATCTGTAAAATATTCATAGGTCAGCAATTATAACGCTAACAATTTAATTTAATGGTGTACATCCACTGACGTTAAAAAAAGAAATTTTTTTGTTATTTTAAAATTCACTATGCATTTTTGAGGCCACCCAGCACTCAGGGATTTTAAGAGAAGCTTTAAAAGAGTTGTAGGTATCTGTAAAAAATTCATAGGTCAGCAATTATAACGCTAACAATTTAATTTACGGGTGTACATCCACTGATGTTAAAAATAAAAATTTTCTTGTTATTTTAAAATTCACTATGCATTTTTGAGGCCACCCAGCACTCAGGGATTTTAAGAGAAGCTTTAAAAGAGTTGTAGGTATCTGTAAAAAATTCATAGTTCAACAATCATAACGCTAACAATTTAATTTAAGAGTGTACATCCACTGACGTTAAAAAAAGAAATTTTTTTGTTATTTTAAAATTCACTATGCATTTTTGAGACCACCCAGCACTCAGGGATTTTAAGAGAAGCTTTAAAAGAGTTGTAGGTATCTGTAAAAAAATCATAGTTCAACAATCATAACGCTAACAATTTAATTTAAGGGTGTACATCCACTGATGTTAAAAATAAAAATTTTCTTGTTATTTTAAAATTCACTATGCATTTTTGAGGCCACCCAGCACTCAAGGGTTTTAAGAGAAGCTTTAAAAGAGTTGTAGGTATCTGTAAAAAATTCATAGTTCAACAATCATATCGCTAACAATTTAATTTAAGGGTGTACATCCACTGATGTTAAAAATAAAAATTTTCTTGTTATTTTAAAATTCACTATGCATTTTTGAGGCCACCCAGCACTCAGGGATTTTAAGAGAAGCTTTAAAAGAGTTGTAGGTATCTGTAAAAAATTCATAGTTCAACAATCATAACGCTAACAATTTAATTTAAGGGTGTACATCCACTGATGTTAAAAATAAAAATTTTCTTGTTATTTTAAAATTCACTATGCATTTTTGAGGCCACCCAGCACTCAGGGATTTTAAGAGAAGCTTTAAAAGAGTTGTAGGTATCTGTAAAATATTCATAGGTCAGCAATTATAACGCTAACAATTTAATTTAATGGTGTACATCCACTGACGTTAAAAAAAGAAATTTTTTTGTTATTTTAAAATCCACTATGCATTTTTGAGGCCACCCAGCACTCAGGGATTTTAAGAGAAGCTTTAAAAGAGTTGTAGGTATCTGTAAAAAATTCATAGGTCAGCAATTATAACGCTAACAATTTAATTTACGGGTGTACATCCACTGATGTTAAAAATAAAAATTTTCTTGTTATTTTAAAATTCACTATGCATTTTTGAGGCCACCCAGCACTCAGGGATTTTAAGAGAAGCTTTAAAAGAGTTGTAGGTATCTGTAAAAAATTCATAGTTCAACAATCATAACGCTAACAATTTAATTTAAGGGTGTACATCCACTGACGTTAAAAAAAGAAATCTTTTGTTATTTTAAAATTCACTATGCATTTTTGAGACCACCCAGCACTCAGGGATTTTAAGAGAAGCTTTAAAAGAGTTGTAGGTATCTGTAAAAAATTCATAGTTCAACAATCATAACGCTAACAATTTAATTTAAGGGTGTACATCCACTGATGTTAAAAATAAAAATTTTCTTGTTATTTTAATATTCACTATGCATTTTTGAGGCCACCCAGCACTCAGGGATTTTAAGAGAAGCTTTAAAAGAGTTGTAGGTATCTGTAAAAAATTCATAGTTCAACAAACATAACGCTAACAATTTAATTTAAGGGTGTACATCCACTGATGTTAAAAATAAAAATTTTCTTGTTATTTTAAAATTCACTATGCATTTTTGAGGCCACCCAGCACTCAGGGATTTTAAGAGAAGCTTTAAAAGAGTTGTAGGTATCTGTAAAAAATTCATAGTTCAACAATCATAACGCTAACAATTTAATTTAAGGGTGTACATCCACTGATGTTAAAAATAAAAATTTTCTTGTTATTTTAAAATTCACTATGCATTTTTGAGGCCACCCAGCACTCAGGGATTTTAAGAGAAGCTTTAAAAGAGTTGTAGGTATCTGTAAAAAATTCATAGTTCAACAATCATAACGCTAACAATTTAATTTAAGGGTGTACATCCACTGATGTTAAAAATAAAAATTTTCTTGTTATTTTAAAATTCACTATGCATTTTTGAGGCCACCCAGCACTCAGGGATTTTAAGAGAAGCTTTAAAAGAGTTGTAGGTATCTGTAAAAAATTCGTAGTTCAACAATCATAACGCTAACAATTTAATTTAAGGGTTTACATCCACTGATGTTAAAAATAAAAATTTTCTTGTTATTTTAAAATTCACTATGCATTTTTGAGGCCACCCAGCACTCAGGGATTTTAAGAGAAGCTTTAAAAGAGTTGTAGGTATCTGTAAAAAATTCATAGTTCAACAATCATAACGCTAACAATTTAATTTAAGGGTGTACATCCACTGATGTTAAAAATAAAAATTTTCTTGTTATTTTAAAATTCACTATGCATTTTTGAGGCCACCCAGCACTCAGGGATTTTAAGAGAAGCTTTAAAAGAGTTGTAGGTATCTGTAAAAAATTCATAGTTCAACAATCATAACGCTAACAATTTAATTTAAGGATGTACATCCACTGATGTTAAAAATAAAAATTTTCTTGTTATTTTAAAATTCACTATGCATTTTTGAGGCCACCCAGCACTCAGGGATTTTAAGAGAAGCTTTAAAAGAGTTGTAGGTATCTGTAAAAAATTCATAGTTCTACAATCATAACGCTAACAATTTAATTTAAGGGTGTACATCCACTGATGTTAAAAATAAAAATTTTCTTGTTATTTTAAAATTCACTATGCATTTTTGAGGCCACCCAGCACTCAGGGATTTTAAGAGAAGCTTTAAAAGAGTTGTAGGTATCTGTAAAAAATTCATAGTTCAACAATCATAACGCTAACAATTTAATTTAAGGGTGTACATCCACTGATGTTAAAAATAAAAATTTTCTTGTTATTTTAAAATTCACTATGCATTTTTGAGGCCACTCAGCACTCAGGGATTTTAAGAGAAGTTTTAAAAGAGTTTTAGGTATCTGTAAAAAATTCATAGGTCAGCAATTATAACGCTAACAATTTAATTTAATGGTGTACTTCCACTGACGTTAAAAAAAGAAATTTTTTTGTTATTTTAAAATTCACTATGCATTTTTGAGGCCACCCAGCACTCAGGGATTTTAAGAGAAGCTTTAAAAGAGTTGTAGGTATCTGTAAAAAATTCATAGTTCAACAATCATAACGCTAACAATTTAATTTAAGGGTGTACATCCACTGATGTTAAAAATAAAAATTTTCTTATTATTTTAAAATTCACTATGCATTTTTAAGGGCACCCAGCACTCAGGGATTTTAAGAGAAGCTTTAAAAGAGTTGTAGGTATCTGTAAAAAATTCATAGTTCAACAATTATAACGCTAACAATTTAATTTAAGGGTGTACATCCACTGATGTTAAAAATAAAAATTTTCCTGTTATTTTAAAATTCACTATGCATTTTTGAGGCCACCCAGCACTCAGGGATTTTAAGAGAAGCTTTAAAAGAGTTGTAGGTATCTGTAAAAAATTCATTGTTCAACAATTATAACGCTAACAATTTAATTTAATGGTGTACATCCACTGACGTTAAAAAAAGAAATTTTTTTGTTATTTTAAAATTCACTATGCATTTTTGAAGCCACCCAGCACTCAGGGATTTTAAGAGAAGCTTTAAAAGAGTTGTAGGTATCTGTAAAAAATTCATAGTTCAACAATCATAACGCTAACAATTTAATTTAAGGGTGTCCATCCACTGATGTTAAAAATAAAAATTTTCTTGTTATTTTAAAATTCACTATGCATTTTTGAGACCACCCAGCACTGAGGGATTTTAAGAGAAGCTTTAAAAGAGTTGTAGGTATCTGTAAAAAAATCATAGTTCAACAATCATAACGCTAACAATTTAATTTAAGGGTGTACATCCACTGATGTTAAAAATAAAAATTTTCTTGTTATTTTAAAATTCACTATGCATTTTTGAGGCCACCCAGCACTCAGGGGTTTTAAGAGAAGCTTTAAAAGAGTTGTAGGTATCTGTAAAAAATTCATAGTTCAACAATCATAACGCTAACAATTTAATTTAAGGGTGTACATCCACTGATGTTAAAAATAAAAATTTTCTTGTTATATGAAAATTCACTATGCATTTTTGAGGCCACCCAGCACTCAGGGATTTTAAGAGAAGCTTTAAAAGAGTTGTAGGTATCTGTAAAAAATTCATAGTTCAACAATCGTAACGCTAACAATTTAATTTAAGGGTGTACATCCACTGATGTTAAAAATAAAATTTTTCTTGTTATATGAAAATTCACTATGCATTTTTGAGGCCACCCAGCACTCAGGGATTTTAAGAGAAGCTTTAAAAGAGTTGTAGGTATCTGTAAAAAATTCATAGTTCAACAATCATAACGCTAACAATTTAATTTAAGGGTGTACATCCACTGATGTTAAAAATAAAAATTTTCTTGTTATTTTAAAATTCACTATGCATTTTTGAGGCCACCCAGCACTCAGGGATTTTAAGAGAAGCTTTAAAAGAGTTGTAGGTATCTGTAAAATATTCATAGGTCAGCAATTATAACGCTAACAATTTAATTTAATGGTGTACATCCACTGACGTTAAAAAAAGAGATTTTTTTGTTATTTTAAAATTCACTATGCATTTTTGAGGCCACCCAGCACTCAGGGATTTTAAGAGAAGCTTTAGACGAGTTGTAGGTATCTGTAAAAAATTCATAGTTCAACAATCATAACGCTAACAATTTAATTTAAGGGTGTACATCCACTGATGTTAAAAATAAAAATTTTCTTGTTATTTTAAAATTCACTATGCATTTTTGAGACCACCCAGCACTCAGGGATTTTAAGAGAAGCTTTAAAAGAGTTGTAGGTATCTGTAAAATATTCATAGGTCAGCAATTATAACGCTAACAATTTAATTTAATGGTGTACATCCACTGACGTTAAAAAAAGAAATTTTTTTGTTATTTTAAAATTCACTATGCATTTTTGAGGCCACCCAGCACTCAGGGATTTTAAGAGAAGCTTTAAAAGAGTTGTAGGTATCTGTAAAAAATTCATAGGTCAGCAATTATAACGCTAACAATTTAATTTACGGGTGTACATCCACTGATGTTAAAAATAAAAATTTTCTTGTTATTTTAAAATTCACTATGCATTTTTGAGGCCACCCAGCACTCAGGGATTTTAAGAGAAGCTTTAAAAGAGTTGTAGGTATCTGTAAAAAATTCATAGTTCAACAATCATAACGCTAACAATTTAATTTAAGAGTGTACATCCACTGACGTTAAAAAAAGAAATTTTTTTGTTATTTTAAAATTCACTATGCATTTTTGAGACCACCCAGCACTCAGGGATTTTAAGAGAAGCTTTAGACGAGTTGTAGGTATCTGTAAAAAATTCATAGTTCAACAATCATAACGCTAACAATTTAATTTAAGGGTGTACATCCACTGATGTTAAAAATAAAAATTTTCTTGTTATTTTAAAATTCACTATGCATTTTTGAGGCCACCCAGCACTCAGGGATTTTAAGAGAAGCTTTAAAAGAGTTGTAGGTATCTGTAAAATATTCATAGGTCAGCAATTATAACGCTAACAATTTAATTTAATGGTGTACATCCACTGACGTTAAAAAAAGAAATTTTTTTGTTATTTTAAAATTCACTATGCATTTTTGAGGCCACCCAGCACTCAGGGATTTTAAGAGAAGCTTTAAAAGAGTTGTAGGTATCTGTAAAAAATTCATAGGTCAGCAATTATAACGCTAACAATTTAATTTACGGGTGTACATCCACTGATGTTAAAAATAAAAATTTTCTTGTTATTTTAAAATTCACTATGCATTTTTGAGGACACCCAGCACTCAGGGATTTTAAGAGAAGCTTTAAAAGAGTTGTAGGTATCTGTAAAATATTCATAGGTCAGCAATTATAACGCTAACAATTTAATTTAATGGTGTACATCCACTGACGTTAAAAAAAGAAATTTTTTTGTTATTTTAAAATTCACTATGCATTTTTGAGGCCACCCAGCACTCAGAGATTTTAAGAGAAGCTTTAAAAGAGTTGTAGGTATCTGTAAAAAATTCATAGGTCAGCAATTATAACGCTAACAATTTAATTTACGGGTGTACATCCACTGATGTTAAAAATAAAAATTTTCTTGTTATTTTAAAATTCACTATGCATTTTTGAGGCCACCCAGCACTCAGGGATTTTAAGAGAAGCTTTAAAAGAGTTGTAGGTATCTGTAAAAAATTCATAGTTCAACAATCATAACGCTAACAATTTAATTTAAGAGTGTACATCCACTGACGTTAAAAAAAGAAATTTTTTTGTTATTTTAAAATTCACTATGCATTTTTGAGACCACCCAGCACTCAGGGATTTTAAGAGAAGCTTTAAAAGAGTTGTAGGTATCTGTAAAAAAATCATAGTTCAACAATTATAACGCTAACAATTTAATTTAAGGGTGTACATCCACTGATGTTAAAAATAAAAATTTTCTTGTTATTTTAAAATTCACTATGCATTTTTGAGACCACCCAGCACTCAGGGATTTTAAGAGAAGCTTTAAAAGAGTTGTAGGTATCTGTAAAAAAATCATAGTTCAACAATCATAACGCTAACAATTTAATTTAAGGGTGTACATCCACTGATGTTAAAAATAAAAATTTTCTTGTTATTTTAAAATTCACTATGCATTTTTGAGGCCACCCAGCACTCAGGGGTTTTAAGAGAAGCTTTAAAAGAGTTGTAGGTATCTGTAAAAAATTCATAGTTCAACAATCATAACGCTAACAATTTAATTTAAGGGTGTACATCCACTGATGTTAAAAATAAAAATTTTCTTGTTATTTTAAAATTCACTATGCATTTTTGAGGCCACCCAGCACTCAGGGATTTTAAGAGAAGCTTTAAAAGAGTTGTAGGTATCTGTAAAAAATTCATAGTTCAACAATCATAACGCTAACAATTTAATTTAAGGGTGTACATCCACTGATGTTAAAAATAAAAATTTTCTTGTTATTTTAAAATTCACTATGCATTTTTGAGGCCACCCAGCACTCAGGGGTTTTAAGAGAAGCTTTAGACGAGTTGTAGGTATCTGTAAAAAATTCATAGTTCAACAATCATAACGCTAACAATTTAATTTAAGGGTGTACATCCACTGATGTTAAAAATAAAAATTTTCTTGTTATTTTAAAATTCACTATGCATTTTTGAGGCCACCCAGCACTCAGGGATTTTAAGAGAAGCTTTAAAAGAGTTGTAGGTATCTGTAAAATATTCATAGGTCAGCAATTATAACGCTAACAATTTAATTTAATGGTGTACATCCACTGACGTTAAAAAAAGAAATTTTTTTGTTATTTTAAAATTCACTATGCATTTTTGAGGCCACCCAGCACTCAGGGATTTTAAGAGAAGCTTTAAAAGAGTTGTAGGTATCTGTAAAAAATTCATAGGTCAGCAATTATAACGCTAACAATTTAATTTACGGGTGTACATCCACTGATGTTAAAAATACAAATTTTCTTGTTATTTTAAAATTCACTATGCATTTTTGAGGACACCCAGCACTCAGGGATTTTAAGAGAAGCTTTAAAAGAGTTGTAGGTATCTGTAAAATATTCATAGGTCAGCAATTATAACGCTAACAATTTAATTTAATGGTGTACATCCACTGACGTTAAAAAAAGAAATTTTTTTGTTATTTTAAAATTCACTATGCATTTTTGAGGCCACCCAGCACTCAGAGATTTTAAGAGAAGCTTTAAAAGAGTTGTAGGTATCTGTAAAAAATTCATAGGTCAGCAATTATAACGCTAACAATTTAATTTACGGGTGTACATCCACTGATGTTAAAAATAAAAATTTTCTTGTTATTTTAAAATTCACTATGCATTTTTGAGGCCACCCAGCACTCAGGGATTTTAAGAGAAGCTTTAAAAGAGTTGTAGGTATCTGTAAAAAATTCATAGTTCAACAATCATAACGCTAACAATTTAATTTAAGAGTGTACATCCACTGACGTTAAAAAAAGAAATTTTTTTGTTATTTTAAAATTCACTATGCATTTTTGAGACCACCCAGCACTCAGGGATTTTAAGAGAAGCTTTAAAAGAGTTGTAGGTATCTGTAAAAAAATCATAGTTCAACAATCATAACGCTAACAATTTAATTTAAGGGTGTACATCCACTGATGTTAAAAATAAAAATTTTCTTGTTATTTTAAAATTCACTATGCATTTTTGAGGCCACCCAGCACTCAGGGGTTTTAAGAGAAGCTTTAAAAGAGTTGTAGGTATCTGTAAAAAATTCATAGTTCAACAATCATAACGCTAACAATTTAATTTAAGGGTGTACATCCACTGATGTTAAAAATAAAAATTTTCTTGTTATTTTAAAATTCACTATGCATTTTTGAGGCCACCCAGCACTCAGGGATTTTAAGAGAAGCTTTAAAAGAGTTGTAGGTATCTGTAAAAAATTCATAGTTCAACAATCATAACGCTAACAATTTAATTTAAGGGTGTACATCCACTGATGTTAAAAATAAAAATTTTCTTGTTATTTTAAAATTCACTATGCATTTTTGAGGCCACCCAGCACTCAGGGATTTTAAGAGAAGCTTTAAAAGAGTTGTAGGTATCTGTAAAAAATTCATAGTTCAACAATCATAACGCTAACAATTTAATTTAAGGGTGTACATCCACTGATGTTAAAAATAAAAATTTTCTTGTTATTTTAAAATTCACTATGCATTTTTGAGGCCACCCAGCACTCAGGGATTTTAAGAGAAGCTTTAAAAGAGTTGTAGGTATCTGTAAAAAATTCATAGTTCAACAATCATAACGCTAACAATTTAATTTAAGGGTGTACATCCACTGATGTTAAAAATAAAAATTTTCTTGTTATTTTAAAATTCACTATGCATTTTTGAGGCCACCCAGCACTCAGGGATTTTAAGAGAAGCTTTAAAAGAGTTGTAGGTATCTGTAAAAAATTCGTAGTTCAACAATCATAACGCTAACAATTTAATTTAAGGGTGTACATCCACTGATGTTAAAAATAAAAATTTTCTTGTTATTTTAAAATTCACTATGCATTTTTGAGGCCACCCAGCACTCAGGGATTTTAAGAGAAGCTTTAAAAGAGTTGTAGGTATCTGTAAAAAATTCATAGTTCAACAATCATAACGCTAACAATTTAATTTAAGGGTGTACATCCACTGATGTTAAAAATAAAAATTTTCTTGTTATTTTAAAATTCACTATGCATTTTTGAGGCCACCCAGCACTCAGGGATTTTAAGAGAAGCTTTAAAAGAGTTGTAGGTATCTGTAAAAAATTCATAGTTCAACAATCATAACGCTAACAATTTAATTTAAGGGTGTACATCCACTGATGTTAAAAATAAAAATTTTCTTGTTATTTTAAAATTCACTATGCATTTTTGAGGCCACTCAGCACTCAGGGATTTTAAGAGAAGCTTTAAAAGAGTTTTAGGTATCTGTAAAAAATTCATAGGTCAGCAATTATAACGCTAACAATTTAATTTAATGGTGTACATCCACTGACGTTAAAAAAGAAATTTTTTTGTTATTTTAAAATTCACTATGCATTTTTGAGGCCACCCAGCACTCGGAGATTTTAAGAGAAGCTTTAAAAGAGTTGTAGGTATCTGTAAAAAATTCATAGTTCAACAATCATAACGCTAACAATTTAATTTAAGGGTGTACATCCACTGATGTTAAAAATAAAAATTTTCTTATTATTTTAAAATTCACTATGCATTTTTAAGGGCACCCAGCACTCAGGGATTTTAAGAGAAGCTTTAAAAGAGTTGTAGGTATCTGTAAAAAATTCATAGTTCAACAATTATAACGCTAACAATTTAATTTAAGGGTGTACATCCACTGATGTTAAAAATAAAAATTTTCCTGTTATTTTAAAATTCACTATGCATTTTTGAGGCCACCCAGCACTCAGGGATTTTAAGAGAAGCTTTAAAAGAGTTGTAGGTATCTGTAAAAAATTCATAGTTCAACAATCATAACGCTAACAATTTAATTTAAATGTGTCCATCCACTGATGTTAAAAATAAAAATTTTCTTGTTATTTTAAAATTAACTATGCATTTTTGAGGCCACCCAGCACTCAGGGATTTTAAGAGAAGCTTTAAAAGAATTGTAGGTATCTGTAAAAAATTCATAGTTCAACAATCATAACGCTAACAATTTAATTTAAGGGTGTACATCCACTGACGTTAAAAAAAGAAATTTTTTTGTTATTTTAAAATTCACTATGCATTTTTGAGACCACCCAGCACTCAGGGATTTTAAGAGAAGCTTTAAAAGAGTTGTAGGTATCTGTAAAAAAATCATAGTTCAACAATCATAACGCTAACAATTTAATTTAAGGGTGTACATCCACTGATGTTAAAAATAAAAATTTTCTTGTTATTTTAAAATTCACTATGCATTTTTGAGAAGCTTTAAAAGAGTTGTAGGTATCTGTAAAAAATTCATAGTTCAACAATCATAACGCTAACAATTTAATTTAAGGGTGTACATCCACTGATGTTAAAAATAAAAATTTTCTTGTTATTTTAAAATTCACTATGCATTTTTGAGGCCACCCAGCACTCAGGGATTTTAAGAGAAGCTTTAAAAGAGTTGTAGGTATCTGTAAAAAATTCATAGTTCAACAATCATAACGCTAACAATTTAATTTAAGGGTGTACATCCACTGATGTTAAAAATAAAAATTTTCTTGTTATTTTAAAATTCACTATGCATTTTTGAGGCCACCCAGCACTCAGGGATTTTAAGAGAAGCTTTAAAAGAGTTGTAGGTATCTGTAAAAAATTCATAGTTCAACAATCATAACGCTAACAATTTAATTTAAGAGTTTTAGGTATCTGTAAAAAATTCATAGGTCAGCAATTATAACGCTAACAATTTAATTTAATGGTGTACATCCACTGACGTTAAAAAAAGAAATTTTTTTGTTATTTTAAAATTCACTATGCATTTTTGAGGCCACCCAGCACTCGGAGATTTTAAGAGAAGCTTTAAAAGAGTTGTAGGTATCTGTAAAAAATTCATAGTTCAACAATCATAACGCTAACAATTTAATTTAAGGGTGTACATCCACTGATGTTAAAAATAAAAATTTTCTTATTATTTTAAAATTCACTATGCATTTTTAAGGGCACCCAGCACTCAGGGATTTTAAGAGAAGCTTTAAAAGAGTTGTAGGTATCTGTAAAAAATTCATAGTTCAACAATTATAACGCTAACAATTTAATTTAAGGGTGTACATCCACTGATGTTAAAAATAAAAATTTTCCTGTTATTTTAAAATTCACTATGCATTTTTGAGGCCACCCAGCACTCAGGGATTTTAAGAGAAGCTTTAAAAGAGTTGTAGGTATCTGTAAAAAATTCATAGTTCAACAATCATAACGCTAACAATTTAATTTAAATGTGTCCATCCACTGATGTTAAAAATAAAAATTTTCTTGTTATTTTAAAATTAACTATGCATTTTTGAGGCCACCCAGCACTCAGGGATTTTAAGAGAAGCTTTAAAAGAATTGTAGGTATCTGTAAAAAATTCATAGTTCAACAATCATAACGCTAACAATTTAATTTAAGGGTGTACATCCACTGATGTTAAAAAAAGAAATTTTTTTGTTATTTTAAAATTCACTATGCATTTTTGAGGCCACCCAGCACTCAGGGATTTTAAGAGAAGCTTTAAAAGAGTTGTAGGTATCTGTAAAAAATTCATAGTTCAACAATCATAACGCTAACAATTTAATTTAAGTGTGTACATCCACTGACGTTAAAAAAAAATTTTCTTGTTAATTGAAAGATTCACTATGCATTTTCAAGGCCACCCAGCACTCAGGGATTTTAAGAGAAGCTTTAAAAGTATTTTGGGTATCTTTAAAAAATTCATAGTTCGACAATTATAACGCTAACAATTTATTTTAAGGGTGTACATCCACTGACGTTAAAAAAAATTTTTCTTGTTAATTTAAAGATTCACTATGCATTTTTAAGGCCACCCAGCACTCAGGGATTTTAAGAGAAGCTTTAAAAGTGTTTAGGGTATCTGTAAAAAATTCATAGTTCAACAATTATAACGCTAACAATTTATTTTAAAGGTGTACATCCGCTGACGTCAAAAAAAGAAATTTTCTTGTTATTTTAAAAATTCACTATGCATTTTTAAGGGCACCCAGCACTCAGGGATTTTAAGAGAAGCTTTAAAAGTGTTTTAGGTATCTGTAAAAAATTTATAGTTCAACAATTATAACGTTAACAATTTATTTTAAGGGTGTACATCCACTGACATTAAAAAAATTTTTTCTTGTTAATTTAAAGATTCACTATGCATTTTTAAGACCACCCAGCACTCAGGGATTTTAAGAGAAGCTTTAAAAGTGTTTAAGGTATCTGTAAAAAATTCATAGTTCAACAATTATAACGCTAACAATTTATTTTAAAGGTGTACATCCGCTGACGTCAAAAAAAGAAATTTTCTTGTTATTTTAAAAATTCACTATGCATTTTTAAGGGCACCCAGCACTCAGGGATTTTAAGAGAAGCTTTAAAAGTGTTTTAGGTATCTGTAAAAAATTTATAGTTCAACAATTATAACGTTAACAATTTATTTTAAGGGTGTACATCCACTGACGTTAAAAAAATTTTTTCTTGTTAATTTAAAGATTCACTATGCATTTTTAAGACCACCCAGCACTCAGGGATTTTAAGAGAAGCTTTAAAAGTGTTTTAGGTATCTGTAAAAAATTCATAGTTCAACAATTATAACGTTAACAATTTATTTTAAGGGTGTACATCCACTGACGTTAAAAAAAGAAATTTTCTTGTTATTTTAAAATTCACTATGCATTTTTAAGGGCACCCAGCACTCAAGGATTTTAAGAGAAGCATCAAAAGTGTTTTAGGTATCTGTGAAAAATTCATAGTTCAACAATTATAATGTTAACAATTTATTTTAAGGGTGTACATCCACTGACGTTAAAAAAATTTTTCTTGTTAATTTAAAGATTCACTATGCATTTTCAAGACCACCCAGCACTCAGGGATTTTAAGAGAAGCTTTAAAAGTGTTTTAGGTATCTGTAAAAAATTCATAGTTCAACAATTATAACGTTAACAATTTATTTTAAGGGTGTACATCCACTTACGTTAAAAAAAGAAATTTTCTTGTTATTTTAAAATTCACTATGCATTTTTAAGGCCACCCAGTACTCAGGGATTTAAAGAAAAGCTTTAAAAGTGTTTTAGGTATCTGTAAAAAATTCATAGTTCAACGATTATAACGCTAACAATTTATTTTAAGGGTGTACATCCGCTGACGTCAAAAAAAGAAATTTTCTTGTTATTTTAAAAATTCACTATGCATTTTTAAGGGCACCCAGCACTCAGGGATTTTAAGAGAAGCTTCAAAAGTGTTTTAGGTATCTGTAAAAAATTCATAATTCAACAATTATAACGCTAACAATTTATTTTAAGGGTGTACATCCACTGACGTTAAAGAAAGAAATTTTCTTGTTAATTTAAAGATTCACTATGCATTTTTAAGGCCACCCAGCACTCAGGGATTTTAAGAGAAGCTTTAAAAGTGTTTAAGGTATCTGTAAAAAATTCATAGTTCAACAATTATAACGCTAACAATTTATTTTAAAGGTGTACATCCGCTGACGTCAAAAAAAGAAATTTTTTTTTTATTTTAAAAATTCACTATGCATTTTTAAGGGCACCCAGCACTCAGGGATTTTAAGAGAAGCTTTAAAAGTGTTTTAGATATCTGTAAAAAATTTATAGTTCAACAATTATAACGTTAACAATTTAATTTAAGGGTGTACATCCGCTGACGTCAAAAAAAGAAATTTTCTTGTTATTTTAAAAATTCACTATGCATTTTTAAGGGCACCCAGCACTCAGGGATTTTAAGAGAAGCTTTAAAAGTGTTTTAGATATCTGTAAAAAATTTATAGTTCAACAATTATAACGTTAACAATTTAATTTAAGGGTGTACATCCGCTGACGTCAAAAAAAGAAATTTTCTTGTTATTTTAAAAATTCACTATGCATTTTTAAGGCCACCCAGCACTCAGGGATTTTAAGAGAAGCTTTAAAAGTGTTTTAGATATCTGTAAAAAATTTATAGTTCAACAATTATAACGTTAACAATTTAATTTAAGGGTGTACATCCGCTGACGTCAAAGAAAGAAATTTTCTTGTTATTTTAAAAATTCACTATGCATTTTTAAGGGCACCCAGCACTCAGGGATTTTAAGAGAAGCTTCAAAAGTGTTTTAGGTATCTGTAAAAAATTCATAATTCAACAATTATAACGCTAACAATTTATTTTAAGGGTGTACATCCACTGACGTTAAAAAAAGAAATTTTCTTGTTATTTTAAAATTCACTATGCATTTTTAAGGGCACCCAGCACTCAGGAATTTTAAGAAAAGCTTTAAAAGTGTTTAAGGTATCTGTTAAAAATTCATAGTTCAACAATTATAACGCTAACAATTTAATTTAAGGGTGTACATCCACTGACGTTAAAAAAAGAAATTTTCTTGTTATTTTAAAATTCACTATGCATTTTTAAGGGCACCCAGCACTCAGGGATTTTGAGAGAAGCTTCAAAAGTGTTTTAGGTATCTGTACAAAATTCATAGTTCAACAATTTTAACGCTAACAATTTATTTTAAGGGTGTACATCCACTGACGTTAAAAAAAGAAATTTTCTTGTTAATTTAAGAATTCACTATGCATTTTTAAAGCCACCTAGCACTCAAGGATTTTAAGAGAAGCATTAAGAGTGTTTTAGGTATCTGTAAAAAATTCATAGATCAATAATTATAACGCGAACAATTTAATTTAAGGGTGTACATCCACTGACGTTAAAAAAAGAAATTTTCTTGTTATTTTAAAATTCACTATGCATTTTTAAGGTCACCCAGTACTCAGGAATTTTAAGAAAAGCTTTAAAAGTGTTTTAGGTATCTGTAAAAAATTCATAGTTCAACGATTATAACGCTAACAATTTATTTTAAGGGTGTACATCCACTGACGTTAAAAAAAAATTCTTGTTAATTTAAAAATTCACTATGCATTTTTAAGGCCACCCAGCACTCA
Organism: Diaprepes abbreviatus; assembly: GCA_034092305.1. Taxonomy (NCBI): domain Eukaryota; kingdom Metazoa; phylum Arthropoda; class Insecta; order Coleoptera; family Curculionidae; genus Diaprepes; species Diaprepes abbreviatus. The sequence continues at coordinate 195,687 of JASJET010000247.1, forward strand.
GGGATTTTAAGAGAAGCTTTAAAAGTGTTTAAGGTATCTGTTAAAAATTCATAGTTCAACAATTATAACGCTAACAATTTATTTTAAGAGTGTACATCCACTGACGTTAAAAAAAGAAATTTTCTTGTTATTTTAAAATTCACTGTGCATTTTTAAGGGCACCCAGCACTCGGCGATTTTAATGGAAGCTTTAAAAGTGTTTTTGGTATCTGTAAAAAATTGATAGATCCACAATTATAACGCTAACAATTTATTTTAAGGGTGTACATCCACTGACGTTAAAAAAAATAAATTTTCTTGTTATTCTAAAAATTCAGTATGCATTTTTAAGGCCACCCAGCATTCAGGGATTTTAAGAGAAGGTTTAAAAGAGTTTTAGGTATCTGTAAAAAATTCATTGATCAACGATTATAACGCTAACAATTTAATTTAAGGGTGTACATCCACTGACGTTAAAAAAGAAATTTTCTTGTTATTCTAAAAATTCATTATGCATTTTTAAGGCCACCCAGCATTCAGGGATTTTAAGAGAAGGTTTAAAAGAGTTTTAGGTATCTGTAAAAAATTCATTGATCAACGATTATAACGCTAACAATTTAATTTAAGGGTGTACATCCACTGACGTTAAAAAAGAAATTTTCTTGTTATTCTAAAAATTCATTATGCATTTTTAAGGCCACCCAGCATTCAGGGATTTTAAGAGAAGGTTTAAAAGAGTTTTAGGTATCTGTAAAAAATTCATTGATCAACGATTATAACGCTAACAATTTAATTTAAGGGTGTACATCCACTGACGTTAAAAAAGAAATTTTCTTGTTATTCTAAAAATTCATTATGCATTTTTAAGGCCACCCAGCATTCAAGGATTTTAAGAGAAGGTTTAAAAGAGTTTTAGGTATCTGTAAAAAATTCATTGATCAACGATTATAACGCTAACAATTTAATTTAAGGGTGTACATCCACTGACGTTAAAAAAGAAATTTTCTTGTTATTCTAAAAATTCATTATGCATTTTTGAGGCCACCCAGCATTCAGGGATTTTAAGAGAAGGTTTAAAAGAGTTTTAGGTATCTGTAAAAAATTCATTGATCAACGATTATAACGCTAACAATTTAATTTAAGGGTGTACATCCACTGACGTTAAAAAAGAAATTTTCTTGTTATTCTAAAAATTCATTATGCATTTTTAAGGCCACCCAGCATTCAGGGATTTTAAGAGAAGGTTTAAAAGAGTTTTAGGTATCTGTAAAAAATTCATAGTTCAACGATTATAACGCTAACAATTTATTTTAAGGGTGTACATCCACTGACGTTAAAAAAAAAATTCTTGTTAATTTAAAAATTCACTATGCATTTTTAAGGCCACCCAGCACTCAGGGATTTTAAGAGAAGCTTTAAAAGTGTTTAAGGTATCTGTTAAAAATTCATAGTTCAACAATTATAACGCTAACAATTTATTTTAAGAGTGTACATCCACTGACGTTAAAAAAAGAAATTTTCTTGTTATTTTAAAATTCACTGTGCATTTTTAAGGGCACCCAGCACTCGGCGATTTTAATGGAAGCTTTAAAAGTGTTTTTGGTATCTGTAAAAAATTGATAGATCCACAATTATAACGCTAACAATTTATTTTAAGGGTGTACATCCACTGACGTTAAAAAAAATAAATTTTCTTGTTATTCTAAAAATTCAGTATGCATTTTTAAGGCCACCCAGCATTCAGGGATTTTAAGAGAAGGTTTAAAAGAGTTTTAGGTATCTGTAAAAAATTCATTGATCAACGATTATAACGCTAACAATTTAATTTAAGGGTGTACATCCACTGACGTTAAAAAAGAAATTTTCTTGTTATTCTAAAAATTCATTATGCATTTTTAAGGCCACCCAGCATTCAGGGATTTTAAGAGAAGGTTTAAAAGAGTTTTAGGTATCTGTAAAAAATTCATTGATCAACGATTATAACGCTAACAATTTAATTTAAGGGTGTACATCCACTGACGTTAAAAAAGAAATTTTCTTGTTATTCTAAAAATTCATTATGCATTTTTAAGGCCACCCAGCATTCAGGGATTTTAAGAGAAGGTTTAAAAGAGTTTTAGGTATCTGTAAAAAATTCATTGATCAACGATTATAACGCTAACAATTTAATTTAAGGGTGTACATCCACTGACGTTAAAAAAGAAATTTTCTTGTTATTCTAAAAATTCATTATGCATTTTTGAGGCCACCCAGCATTCAGGGATTTTAAGAGAAGGTTTAAAAGAGTTTTAGGTATCTGTAAAAAATTCATTGATCAACGATTATAACGCTAACAATTTAATTTAAGGGTGTACATCCACTGACGTTAAAAAAGAAATTTTCTTGTTATTCTAAAAATTCATTATGCATTTTTAAGGCCACCCAGCATTCAGGGATTTTAAGAGAAGGTTTAAAAGAGTTTTAGGTATCTGTAAAAAATTCATAGATCGACAATTATAACGCAAAAAATTTAATTAAAAGGTGTACATCCACTGACGTTAAAAAAGGAAATTTTCTGTTGTTTTGAAAACTCACTATGCATTTTTGAATTGTGAATACGATGCCATCTGTATGGTGTATTTAAGGTAAACTGCAGTCCTACTCTCTCTTAATATTTTAATCTACATACATACAAATCGATTTTTTAATTTTAGATGTTTGCTGAAAAGGTTTTATTATACTTTTGACTGACTTAAACTCGACAATTTTTGAGATAAGGTGGCACCTAATTTTTATGATCAGTGTATTTAAATACCTTGAATTTATTTATCGTTTGTTTGCCGATCATATCAAACATTGAGGTAATAAGTTTATCTCAGGTACCCACTTGAGAACCTTATTGCGTCTGTAATGATTGGTTTTACATCGATTTAAGAAAGTTTGTTTGGTGGGTGATTATTGTTGTTTGAAAAATAAAAATGAATCCTGTAAAAAGGCAGACTTCGCTTCAAGACGAGTCCGAAAAATACCGCGCGGAATTATCGAAGTACGAGAGGGATTTTAAAAATGCCATTTTTGCTTTCTTAACGAGCGGCGTTATGAAGTATTTAGTGTTCGAAACGTGTAGTTTAAAATGGGGGACAATCCAGATCGTCAATGCGCTGAAACAATTGGAACAGGACTACAAGGACACCCATCAAGTGTTAAACAACTATTTGTTCAGCGAGAACCAGATGATCTTCGACTGGAAACAGTTTGTGAACATCGCGAATTCTTCCAAAGGATTTCCCAAATTGGCAAACTTGTTGGTGTGCGATTTTTCTCAAATAACGGAATTACGAAAAGGAGATGAAGATGTACTAAATAAAATTACTGAACGCCTCAAATTGGCAGCCTCCAAAAAAATTATATTCGTTGCTTCGCAGAAGGGCCTTTTCGATAAATACTTGAGAAGCTTTGAGATGCGTGCTCTGATGAAAATTAATGAGTTTGAGAATGAGGTTACGTCCATGATTTACGCTAATGTAAACGAGGCTTTCATAGAATCCTCGCTTCGAGGACACGTAAAAGACGTACATGAATTAATCAAAAGCGGTGTTGATGTAAATATAATTAGAAAAGTAGATGGATCGACTGCGTTACATGTTGCCGCTGAACAGGGTCACAAAGATCTGGTGGTACTCTTGCTAAAAAGCGGAGCTAAAATTTTATCTAATGGATTCGGAGATACTCCGCTACATCTCGCAGCCAGAGGTGGACATGCGGATGTCGTGTTGGTGTTTCTCAAAAACGCGATTGATGTTAATATCAACGGAAGCAGAGGACGCACCGCCCTACACGAAGCAGCATCTCACGGACACAATGAGGTGGTGTTAGCGCTTGTAGAAAACAACGTGGACGTTAACATTAAAACAATTGAAGGATGGAACGCGTTGCACTATGCAATTTCGAATAGTCATATTAACGTAATCAAGACTTTGTTGGAAAACGACGCTAACATAGATGCCCAAGAAGGAACCGGGTGGACGGGACTTCACATGGCCGCCAGCAAAAACGACACCGAAGTTGCGGAAATTTTGTTGGATTACGGCGCCAATATCAACGTTAAAAATGTCAACGATCACACTGCGCTTCACCTCGCCGCGTCCGACGGGCATCTGGAAGCTGTCAAGTTCTTGGTGGGAAGAGGCGCCGATGTCACTCTTAGAAATAAGAGCGGATATACGCCGTTTGATTTAGCAGTGAACAACAAAAATAAAAACATTATTGCAGTGTTAAAAACGAAGACATAAACAAGTTTTGTAGAGAAGAATGGCATTTCTTATAGTCCGGGAGCTCAATGAGTTTTCGTAGCCGCTGAAGTGACATGGCTGCACTAATGTTTTTTTTATATGTTTATTGATTCCTTGATTAGGAATATCGAGGGTGGATCCCCGAAAAATGCTCAGATAACTTGTTATAAACAGAAAAATTGATAATATTTAAAAAAATTGATGTTTTATAAAATAAATATTTTCATAGTTTTTCAGTTAAAAGTTGTTAAACATTTGGAAAATTGCATTTTTTGTCACTTTTCAACGTGAATAACTTTTGATTAATTCAATATTTTCAAATTCTGCGCCCAACAATTGATAATTCAAGTCGTGCATGAAAGGAAGCGAAAATCTACTTATTATAGCTTTATATATATATATATATATATATATATATATATATATATATATATATATATATATATATATATATATATATATATATATATATATATATATATATATATATAACGGTGGCGGCCAAAATAACGGTAACTAAAAAATTATTAAACAGCGTTGACGATTCGCGAAAAACCGGAAAAACATTAAATAAAATCGTCACAAAAAAAAATCGTGAAAAACCAGGTTAAATATGTATTTTTGGTTATTTTTAACCTGGTTTTTTACGATTATCTTTCCGACGATTTTATTTAATGTTTTTCCGGCTTTGGCGAAACGTCAACGCTGTTTAATAATTTTCCAGTTACCGTTACTTTTAAACAGCGTTGACGTTTCGCCAAAGCCGGAAAAACATTAAATAAAATCGTCGCAAAAATAATCGTAAAGAACCAGGTTGAATATGTATTTTTTTTGTTATTTTCAACCTGGTTTTTCGCGATTATCTTTCCGATAATTTATTTAATGTTTTTCCGGCTTTAGCGAAACGTTAACACTGTTTAAAAGTATAGGTAACTGGAAAATTATTAAACAGCGTTGACGTTTCGCCAAAGCAGAGAAAAACATTAAATACAATCGTCACAAAAATAATCCTGAAGAACCAGGTTAAATACGCATTTTTTTATTATTATCAACCTGGTTTTTCACGATTATCATTCCGATAATTTTATTTAATGTTTTTCCGTCTTTGGCGAAACGTCAACGCTGTTTAAAAGTAACAGTAAGTGAAAAATTATTAAAACAGCGTTGACGTTTCGCCAAAGCTAGAAAAACGTTAAATAAAATCGCCACAAAAATAATCCTAAAAAACCAGGTTGAATACGTATTTTTTTGTTATTTTTCACGATTTTCTTTCTGATAATTTTATTTAAGGTTTTTCCGGCTTTGGCGAAACGTCAACGCAATTTAATAATTTTCCAGTTACCGTTACTTTTAAACGTTGACATTTCGCCAAAGCCGGGAAAACATTAAATAAAATCGTCGGAGAGAATATCGTGAAAAACTAGGAAGAAAACACATATTTTCCGTCATTTTCTATCTAGTTTTTCACGATTATCTTTCCGACGATTTTATTTAATATTTTTCCGATTTTGGCGAAACGTCAACGCGGGTTAAAAATAAGAGTAACTGGAAAATTATAAAAAAGCGTTGACGTTTCGTCAAAGCCGGAAAAACATTAAATAAAATCAATTTTTTTGTTTATAACAAATTACCTGACATTTTTCAGGGATCCACTCTCCATATTCATAACAAGAGGATCAAAATATATATAAAAAAACTTTGGTGTAGTAATATTTCTGGGCTCCTGGACTATTATATTCTTTTCTATTTGCTATTACCAGTATTCTAGTAGGAGAACCCCACAACGGACAGAGATGTATTAAAAAAATATATATTAAACTGTACTTTTATAACGCCATCTTTTTTTAAACTCTCCTACAAATTAAGATAATTTTTATTGTTATATATCCTAATTTATTAATAAAAATGTGTGTGTATTTTTGTTTATATATTTTCTTCAATATAGTTTCCCCAATAAAAAATAAAAATACTTGTGTGTATGTCAATTATCAAGGAATTGAACATTGAACCACTGTAGTTAAGACCATAAAATGCCAATCAATGTACTGACAACATCGTTTTGTATTATTTCAAATATATAGATTCAAAATTAAACTAAAACTGTTCACGTTTTTTATACTGATAAATATTATTTCAGTTTATTGACGATACATTTACGTCAATCGCTAAAATTTTAGTAATTTTGATTGTTTTTTTTTAATCTATTTAAATCATTTTTAATTCCTTAGCGTCAAATATTCAATATCTCATATATTATATATGTCATCAAAAACATTATTGGGCACATCCACTTGAAATCGCCCAGGCGAGTTCAAAATTATGGTTAAAAAATTTTTTAGGTTCATACTTTTTTTTATGGCGGACATTTTAAGTTTGTTTCGGAATCGACACGGGGTTTCGTAGTCACTTATTTGACCACCTCAATATTTTCGGAGATATAGCTAATGGTAGCAGTTTGAAGTTGCTGTTTCATTTTTTTAACGCGCGGATTTGTTAGCAACTCATCTTCCTGTCGAGTCGTCTTTTAAACAATTAACATTTTTTAAACTTCATTGAAGCCGAAAAAACATTAAATAAAATCGTCACAAAAATAATCCTGAAAAACCCGGTTAAATACGTATTTCTTTATTATTATCAACCTGGTTTTTCATGATTATTAATCCGATCATTTTATTTAATGGTTTTCCGTCTTTGGCGAAACGTCAACGCTGTTTAAAAGTAACAGTAAGTGGAAAATTATTAAAACAGCGTTGACGTTTCGTCAAAGCCGTAAAAACGTTAATTAAAATCGCCACAAAAATAATCCCGAAAAACCAGGTTGAATACGTATTTTTTTGTTATTTTCAACCTGGTTTTTCACAGTTATCATTCCCATAATTTTATTTAATGTTTTTCCGGCTTTGGCGAAACGTCAGCGCTGTTTAAAAGTAACGGTAACTGGAAAATTATTAAAACAGCGTTGACGTTTCGCCAAAGCCGACAAAACATTAAATAAAATCGTCACAAAAATAATCCTGAAAAACCCGGTTGAGTACGTATTTTTTTGTTATTTTCAACCTGGTAAGCAAAAAAGTGCAAAAAAATGCATTTTTCAACCTTTAATTGTTTACAAAAAGTTTATGACACAAAATCTCGTGCAGAGAACATATACTTTTTTTTCTATAGACCTGTATTATCCGAAAATCCGGGTCTGTGTCTGGATGAATGAGTGCCCCCAACTAGGTCTTTTTTTCGCTTACTTGACTGGAGTAATAAACAAATAGCGCCTCTAATTAGTATTAAGTAAAAACATCATTATTTTTTCTATTTGTATTAGACACCTGAACGAAGACATAGATTCGAAGAAGGCGCTGAAGAAGGTACATAGCCAACTAAGCAACTTTTTGACGTCGGCACATATCGATTATTTTATGCATTGGAGCTCGCTTCTAAACATAGAAGCCTCTGATAAAAACAATCAAAAAAGCATCAGAGACATCTACACACTTTCACCAAAAGAAAGGTATGACAGATGGCGGTATTGAAAGTTTTATCTTTGATTTGAATGTGCGTGATTTGCTAGAGAGAGATTATTTGTAGTTTTAATGAAATAGTAAAGCTTATATTTAATAATTTGAAGATAATTTCATGTCTGCATTTGTAAAAGTTAGATTTTTTTTCCTTAGAAAAAACAAGGGACGTTGTTTGATAAATTTAAAAATATTCCAAACATCCGAAGACTGCAATGGAACATTTTCACATACTTTTATGGAAAATAATTCCGAAGAAAACTCATCCCAGCCCACCAATTTCTTACTATGCGGCTTTATGGAAAATTCTTACGTGATCGTAAGTGTGGATGATCGACCAGCCGTATCGACCGGATTTATAACTGATATTTCGACTGGATCTGTCACAGTTTCGTTAGATAAGTAAGTAGAGATAAGTTTTTCAAAACCAGTTCTCGATTCTGTGCAATATTGTATCTTTAATTTTAATTTTTCAGAGATCTAAATAAAAAATACTCAAATCGAACATTTTTTCTCGATACCTATGATTCGACCACATTCCTAACCTTCAATTTGGCGAGTTTGGCTTTGTTATTGGATAACACTGAGCGTTCAAATCAGTTGAGAAGTATCATTGTGGATAAGTAAGTTGAACTTTTTTTAATGGGAACACTCTGTATCTTATTTATGGAAAAAGACAAGCAAATTGCAAACAAAAGTTATTATTAATACTGGATTTGGAAATTAACCAGATATTTTAGCATTTTTATTTTGATCTAGTCATCCATGGAATTGACAGATACGCTAAAAACAAAGTATTTTTTAAAGTGTATAAAAAACGTTAACGGCGTTGCCAAATTTCCTTTATTTTCTAAGATATGGGATAAATACAGTCACGAACTGCATTGAAATGATATTTTTTTTAGGCAGCCAGCTTCCTTTATGCCGAAACTTCCGAAAGTTTTGGCGGAAAAAGCTAAACCTATTTTAAAAAGGCTGAACAGGGTACAACAGCGTGCCGTTTTGAAGGCGATTGCTGCAAATGAATATTTTCTCATCAAAGGGATGCCCGGTACAGGTAAAGTATTATACAATTGGTTTAAATTCGATTGGAATAGTTTTAGGGTACGCCCAAAAACATTACTGTTTCTTGAAAAAAAACCTGAAATAGATTTTGCTGACCTCTATTGATGGCGAAAATTATTACTTAACATTTTAGGAAAAACTGCAACTATAGTAGCCCTCATTCAGCTTCTGTTAGAACTCAAAAAGACTGTTCTTATAACGAGTCACACCCACTCCGCCGTCGACAACGTATGTCTCAAACTGATCAACTTCGGAGTGAAATTTATGAGGTTAGGTAGCGAAGCCAAGATGAACCTTAACTTAAGACAATACTCGGAACATAATCTGACTAAAGACTGCCACACACCAGAGGATTTGGAGAAGGTGTACAACGAAGTCGTAAGTGAAATAGTGTTTACTTTTTAAGCCCCGTCTACATTAGTAAGAATTTATGTTGTGTGGGGCATGCGGCGAAAATTTATGCGTTCATATACAATTTATGCAAGTGGGGACTCACATAAATTGTATATGAACCAAGGAAGTTGGAAGGGATATGAAGAACTACATAAAAATTATCCAAACATGCAGAAAATAAATCTCATAAATTGTCATCAAGTGGTATGTGGACTAAGCGCAGAAAGAAATTTGATAGTAAATTTGTTGTATGAGGTTGGCAATATGAGAACCAGAAAACCATAAATACGTTCCGAAAAGGCCATCGATCATTAGATTCGCGAAAACGACTAATATTCGTTTAACACGTTGCCAGATGTAAAATATTTTCGTGGTATAAACTATAAAATTTGTCCATCCAGTCAACAACATAGTTTAATTTTTGTAATGTTTTATGCTGTTTCAGGGAAAAATTAATCTTAAACACCCAATATTTTTGATTAGTTCAGGTTTAGCTTGATTTTGGTTAGTTAGATTTATTAGTTAAAAATGTTATTGTCCAGCAGAAAGCACGTAAAAGTGGGACAATCTGTGAAAGAAAAAGATATATGTGAAAATCACAGAAATCGTATTAATCTGGCAACAGCGCTAATTTTTAGAGTTTTTTGATAATTTTCTTGATTTTTGCGATAAAAATGTGCAAATTTATGAATTTTTATATAATACAGAGCCTTCTATTAGTGTGGAATTTGTGATTGTAACAAAATTTTAACGATTTACAAAAAAAAATCAGAATTTTTTACTGTTTTCCGCAATACTGAGAAAAAATTATGGAAAACTGCGGAAGTACAGTATAGCCCCTTTAAGAGGAGTACAGTGTTATATGCCGGAAAGAATTTATTTTAGGGCATTTCCTTTCCTTTTACCCCCTCCAACTTCCTTGATATGAACGCACAAATTTTTGCCGCATGCCCACACGCAACGTAAATTTTTACTAATGTTGAAACGGCTCTAAGTGAAATAGTTTTTCCATTTTGATTTTTAGCAAGTTTTAGCGGTGACATGTTTGGGTTCCGGACATCCGGTTCTGTCAAAACGAACCTTAGATATCTGCATTGTAGATGAGAGCACCCAAGTGCTCCAGTGTTCGGTATTCAGACCTCTATATGCAGCAAAAACTTTTATACTAATAGGTGATCCTGATCAGCTCCCTGCTGTTGTTCAGAACAAAGAAGCAATGTAAGATTTATTCCCGCAGACCTTATATATAAAAATAAAACAACAGATTTTACCATTTCCAGGGAACTCGGCATGAAAGAGAGCTTGTTTGAACGCCTGAATTCCGATGAGTCATGCATTACTCTAAACCTAAACTACCGCATGAATGAACATATTACAGGCCTGGCGAACGCATTAACTTATAATGGTGATCTGCTAATCGGGGCAGAAAGAATCGCTTCGGCCACATTGGACATACCGAAATTACAGGTACATAACTTGACGTTTCAGCGTATGTTGCTGAAGTTTGCAATTTCGTTTTTGTTTTAGGAATTCACTGCAGCGTATAAAGACCAAATTTGGCTGCTTAAAGCGCTCGATACTGCCCTGGAGAATGCGGTACAATTTATCGACACCGGTTTGTATAGTACATTTTTTTTGCGACTTAGTGTATAGTAGTACTGAAATTTTAGGTCCCGTTTGGAACTTGAAGAAGGACGTTCCCTGGGCTAGGACAGGAAGTTACGAGGAAAATGCCAGTGAAAATCAGAAATGCAGTAATATTTTCGAAGCTGCCGTTATTTTTCACTTAGTAGAAGCTTTGATAAATAAGGTAATAATTTTTTCCTTAATTTTATTATTCTTTTCTAATATTTTCTGTACTTGCAGGGTGGAGTACCACCGAAGGACATAGGCGTAATCTGTACATACAGGGCGCAGGTCGCGCAACTCGTAGACCTCCTGCAATCCACAGCTGTAGACGTGAACACTGTTGATCAATTCCAAGGCAAAGATAAAAGCCTTATTATATATTCCTGTTCAAAGTCAAAGGATCTCAGTAAAAAACAAGAAACACACAAGGTTAGTATTTTCTTCAAATAATGTAGTGTGAACGTGGCTTAACGAAACGTATGACAGCATCACTGACAATTTAAAAACAAACGAGAAATGTCGTAGAGAGCGGGCAATATTCGGACTTCATTTGTTTTTTAATTTAACAAATGACGTTGCTTAAAGTTTGTTTCATTACGTGACGCTTGCTTAATGCAAATCCTTCAGATTTGGCAACAGTGTAAATATTTTTGTTTACTCAATGGAAAATACAAGAAGGCTTGACGAAACATATGACAGCATCACTGACAGTTTAAAAAAACAAGCGATAAATATCGTAGAAAGCCAAGATTACTTGGTCTTCATTTGTTTTTTTTTTAATTTTGACAACAGTGTTAACAATTTTTTTTACCCACTATGTTTTTTTGTTTCAGTTTGACCTTTTGGAAGATACAAGAAGACTGAACGTTGCGATTACGAGGGCAAAACACAAACTGATTATGGTCGGAGATCTCGGAACGTTGCTTACCTACTCGACTTTCAGGAAGATTCGGAAATACTTGGAGAAAAACGTTATTAGATTAGCGCAGCACGACGAGTTTGATTGGGATCGAGTGTTAAAATTGCCGATGTAGTAAATGTAGCATTTGAGACTGATTATATTTGAATTTCGTAAATGTTTACATGAGTGGAAAACGCGCAAGAGGGTGCTTGTGCCCGGGAATTAAAGAAAAAAGACGAGTGGATAAAAGAAGAAGAAATGTTTACATAACCGTAATAATAATAGGTCTAATAGAATTTAAAATTAGGGTTTACTCAACTTATCGATATTATGAAAACGCCTAAATTAGAAATAGGGATTGTTCGTAAAAGAATAAAAAGTTCCGTTACTATTTTTGTTAATGTTATTACATTGTTTTGTATATGTATTTTTTTAAGATGTGCCTGGTCCTGCACTGTTAAAATAAAATATATTTTATATATATTTAGTTTTTTATTTCTGATACTAACAAGACCAATATGAACCAAGGATGTTTGATTCTTACTACACTTTCTGAGCTTGTCGCGCAGTTTTAGTTAAATTCTGAGCGTATATGATGAAATTTCTGTGCAGTACATCTTGCTGTCCTCGTCGAACCGCATCATCTGTAATTTACTAGATAGAAATATCTTTTGAAATAACCTAAAAAATTACGTAAACTACTAAAGCTCCTCAATAAGTTCTACGAGCATTCCTAGAGTAAATATTAACCTATCAGTAATAGAAACAACTGACAGTGTTACCTAGCCACGTGACGACGACGTGTGTCAAATTTCAATTCATTAATCATTTTGTGTTTTATGAAGCGGTTTGCAACAAAAAATGAGTGGCAATGTGGCAGCATTGTGTGTCAAATTTCAGTTCGTTCATCATTTTGTACTTTATGAAGTGTTTTGCAAAAAATGAGTTTTATAAAATTGTAGTTAGAGCTGTACGATAAGTTTCAAATGAGGCTCGATAGGTAGCAGAAAGATATTTCTGTGCAACATATATAACTGAAATAGGTTCTACGAGCATTCCTAGAATAAATATCAACCTATCGGTGATGGAAACAATTGGCTGTGTTACCTCACAACGTGACAACTTTGTGTGTCAAATTTCAATTAGTGGATCATTTTGTGTTTTATGAAGTGCTTCGCAACAAAAAATGAGTTCTGTGAAATCGTAGCAGAGGTGCACAGCAAGTTTCATTTTATGCTTGATGGGTAGCAGAAAGATATGTCTGCACAACATAAATAACCGAAATAAGTTCTAACAGCATTCCTAGAATAAATATCAACCTATCGGTGATACAAACAATTGGCTTCGTGTGTTACCTAGCAACGTGACAACTTTGTGTGTCAAATTTCAATTCGTTCATAATTTTGTGTTTTATGAAGTGTTTTGCAACAAAAAATGAGTTTTGTGAAATTGAAGCTAGAAGTGCGTAGTAAGTTTCATTTGATGCTCGATGGATAGCAAAAAGATATGTCTGCGCAACATAAATAACCGAAATAAGTTCTAACAGCATTCCTAGAATAAATATCAACCTATCGGTGATAGAAACAATTGGCTTCGTATGTTACCTAGCAACGTGACAACTTTGTATGTCAAATTTCAATTCGTTCATAATTTTGTGTTTTATGAAGTGTTTTGCAACAAAAAATGAGTTTGTGAAATTGTAGCTAGAAGTGCGCAGGAAGTTTCATTTGATGCTCGATGGATAGCAGAAAGATATGTCTGCACAACATAAATAACCGAAATAAGTTCTAACAGCATTCCTAGAATAAATATCAACCTTTCGGTGATAGAAACAATTGGCTGTCACCTAACAACGTGATAACTTTGTGTGTCAAATTTCAATTCGTTCATAATTTTGTGTTTTATGAAGTGTTTTGCAACAAAAAAATGAGTTTTGTGAAACTGAAGCTGTAGGTGCGCAGTAAGTTTGATTTGAGACTCGATGGGTAGCAGAATGATATTTTTGGGCAACATAAGTAAAATTCGAAACGTACTTTTTAAATTTTTATTTACACCAATAGAGTTATCACTTATAATTACCTATAACTTGTGTATTAAATCTTAAACATATATATTTTTTATAAATAAAATTAGCAAAATAATATATTATTATAATAAAAATGGGTTTTACAGCATTTTTAGGTTAAAAATATTCAAAATATATATGTAATTCCGCTAAACCTATAAATATAAAAAATTAGGGATTAGACAAGCATAGGGTTTTGCCTGAACTTACTATCTAAAATTAATAAAACGCTTTACCCCAAAAAATTGCCTCGGAGAGGGATATTAACCATTTTTCTCCACAGCGAGAGCAACTTTTTTGAAACACTCTGTATTTTTATTAATTTCAATAATAAGAAAACACTAATTTAACACCAATCACAGCTAAAGCTTGATTTGTTAAAACACTGAACAGTTTTAACATCTATTTGATACGGGGGAAATCCCGGAAATAATAATAATTTTTCGGAATCCACGCGTTAAAAGAATTAACACCGTTTTATGAAATTCAAAGGGACAGATTATTTTAACAAATTTATTGTCATATTAGCTTTATTTTGGTAATACAGTACGTTTTGCAAGTTTCAAATTTAAAATCGCACAATATTTCAACCTTAAACCACAGTATAACTTAAATGATCAGCAGGTTAATTCAGTTTCCATCCCGAAAACAAAGGAAACAGAACCTCCTACTGTCAAGGTTATGTTGTCAATGCTTTATTAGTGATGGTAATTTTAATCAATATTAAGTCTATCTATCGATATTAGAATTGTATTGGAATACCAAAATAAAACCAATTTTTACGTTAAGGGCATTTTGGTCTCGTCATACCAAGTCAACATGAAAATCACAATGAGCATAGCTCCATCTACCGAGCGATAGATTAATAAGCCATCAATCAGCCTCGCTTCGGGACGTTAACCTCTATCCCTAATGTTGACTTGGCATAAGCATTAGAATGAGGAACGAACAGATATGAAAAACAATTAAAACTACTTCTTCATAGTAGATAACACTACTTGCGCTTCAGAGAATGTAACTTTTAACGACAATATTATGTTTTACATAATTGTATAATTTGGTTTAAAAATTTATACAGTAACCTGCAAAAAGGGTGCACACTATAAGGTGTAGATATATATATATATATATATATATATATATATATATATATATATATATATATATATATATATATATATATATATATATATGATCTTGAAAGCACACTTTTTGCCGCCTACTGTATTTCTTCTATTGTTATTTTTTCGTTTTACTTCAGCATTGTCGGCAGCCCAGCATATTTACTAGGTATCTTTTTCTGTAACTTATTCTCAATCGTCGAATTTATTTTCCCCGGAATGCTCTCCAACTCGCTTTCATCCAACGCGTACCTCAACTTCAATCTTTGCAAAATTTCGCCGTTTTTAGAGACTAGATCGATTGCGTGTTCGAGGCAGTAAATTAGATCATCTTGAGTATCTACAACCTAAAAAGAATTCAAAAATAAATATCGATAAATAAAAATATATCGATACTATTTACCAGCTCTAGTATCGACAGACGTGTAAAATAAGTTATAGCGTCCAATGTCAAAAATTTGTCAAAATGAGTTAGTCTGACATTTAGGTTAGGTGTGCTATGTAGCTCAATGATAAAGGACAGGTTTATTTGCCGAATAATGTGATCGTAAATGCACTTACCATCGAAACGAACAAATTCGTTCGGCAAATCTCGCATTCCACATCTTCCACGTTCTGCATCTTTTTCTTCTTATTAGTATTATCGGTAGCAGTGATTTTTTCTTCTTCTATTTTACCAAAACTTCTGAGTTTCGCCCTGTTATCCCGTTCTTTTGCATAAAGTTCTTCGATAAATGGAATTGCCACCCTACGAACCATAAAATATGCAAGTTAGGCAATATACGTCCAATTTTTTGACAGGAGACACCTGACAGGTATCGAATGCTGTTCCTTGGAGGTTATGTTCAACGAGGTTTCTTACCTTAACACGTCCACGCTCGATCTCGCATCATTTGCTATGCTTATTAGGAGTTTATCTAACGAGAACATCGATGGTTCGCAACTGTTCTTGAGGCCATTGAAGAGGGTCCTCGCGGTTCTTAACCAGTATAACGGGGCAAAATACACGCTCTCCGACACCACGTAACCGGTGCTCACGCTCGAAGTGAAAACTTTCGGAAAAACTACCAAAAATTGTCCAGGTTCTTGCACGGTCCTGTAAAAACATTAATTTAGCAAATATGTTACCCAATAAACCACCAGAAACCGATCATCCTAAAGCTGCAATATATCGGAACTTAACGGTAAGATATTAAATCAAATAAGTAAATTTAACATCTTATCGTCAAGTCTCGATCTTGAAAAAGGAAGTGAAATTTACCGGCATAAAGATACATTATGTTCCATCAACAATCCTGGAGGTATCATCGCAGTATCCGAAGGTAACCAAAGCTCTTTGTCCCTGCAGTAATTCGGCACCAATTTGCGCATGGCGGCCTGAAACACGTCGCAAGACGAGCTAGGGATGCCGTACCATATCTTGCTGCCCCCGGTGTGCAGGTACTCGACCCATGGGAGTCCGTGGGGGTCGCGGTACCAACAGCACGCGCTGAACACCATGCCCACATGGAGTGTCGGTATTGTAACACCTGTAAAATGCAAAAAAAATGACACTTTGTATCTCAAAACCACATAAAAACAACTCTTACCCATAACGGGACCAAGGGATCTCAAAACGGAACCGCTGTTATTAGACATGACTTTAAGGTTCCACGCGTGTCTGGCGAACGGGCTATTTTTCGACACCGCGAAACCGTAGCCCCAACTTCCGCAATCTATCGAAGCTGAGTGCACGCAAATATGGTTCTGTTTTTGGGTTACGTATCGCCAGAATTCTTGTTCAACCTGAATCAGTAAAATGTTTTTTTTAATCTTTCGGCTTTGTCATAATAAATCGACGAAAAAATACATATCGATACTATTTACCAGCTCTATTATCGACAGACGTAAATAAAAGTAAAAAAAAAGTTCTCACCTCTTGTGCTGATGGCTCGGCCACCTTAAAGTACATTGACATGGTGTTCCTCGCGATCCTATAAAATGCGTTCAGTGCCATATTTTTGCTCTTCACTGTACATTCTTCAGCCTCGTTATCTTCAGATTCGTACTCCTCCGGTTCCGATAATTCTTCCTGTTTAGTTTCCGCTTTTAATTCTGATTTTATTTGGAGATTCTTAGACTCGCGTTTGGCCCAGTACGTTTCGACTTCGTCAAAGAGTTTCTCGCGTTCAGCTGAAAGAAATTAGTAAACATAAACCGCATTTTTCACAGGAAAATTTCCGAAAACTTACCTGGCGATAACGTATCGTAGGGTAAAAGATATTTACAATAGATATCGTCGAGTTTAGTGACTCTGTCTTGAGCCAGTTTGGGTATTTTCATATGATCGGACACTTTGGACCACTTTTTCTTTTCAATCACCTCTTTGAGCCCTCCAAGGCTCTGTACTGTTTGGTAGAGTCTCGGAAGATCGATTTCCATGCCACCAATCTGAAATACAATAAAATATAGTTTTACATGCCCCATCTAATCGCAACGCTCCATATATTACTTACCAAAGGGGGCGTCTTCAAAGGAATGTTCTGCGTAGCCAAATACTTCTTGATAACCATGAATTCCTTAAAGTTGGGGCCCCATCTGTGCAGCATCTTGTGAACGTACTGATTATACGCGGTAAAGCGCATGTCGTCCGAGACTTTGCATTCCGGCTTGAAACTATTTGGAGGTACGATTTTACAAATGCCGAATTGCTCCGCTTTGTGACGTATGCGTTCTATATACTCCAGGGGATCTTGGAACTCTTGCTCTAAAATTAAGGGAGTTGAGTAAGTTGATTCGTTAAAACCTAACCATCCTTACCTGTAGGATGAAACACTGGAGCCTCGACGAGCTTGGGCAAATCCGTAGGCTTAGGGAAATCGGAGACGTACACGGGACTTATAATCTCCCAAACCTTCCCCTTTTGTTTCTGGGTTCCCTTCTTGTACAACTTCGCACTGCTACCACTACTCGCGCTGGGAGAACTAGGAATTTTATATTTAAAATCATCGAACGGTTCCGGGAACCTTTCCATAGTAGTTTTCGCAGTTCTTTTGCTATGGTAGCTGGTCGACGGAGGAACCATGGGTTCGAACTTCGTCGGTTTAGGAAGTTTAGCGGGGTTTTGGGGAATGTTAAAGCATCGGGAATCTTCAGAATCCGAGGGAAGCAATCCAGGTTTCCGAAATTGTCCTGAAAATGTTACTTTGCATAAAAATTGTAAACAATGCAAAACTCGCCTAATTTTATCAACTAGTGTTAAGGTTATAATAACAGGTGATTTTAATGTACCTGAATATAAGGAAAACGACTGTGATAAATCTGTGCTACTAAGTCAATTTCTTGAAATTAATAATTTAACTCAATATAATACAATTCTTAACCATATGCAAAGAAACCTAGATCTTGTTTTGTCTAATACTGAAATTGTACCATTGGAAAGGTGCGATTCTCCCTTAATTGTGGAAGATTTATATCATCCATCATTGTCTATGTCTGTGCAAATAAATAACCAAAAATCTTTTGGTTATTTATTTGCACAGACATAGACAATGATGTACGAATTTATACAGTACGTTAAAAGTACAATATCTACTTCTTTTGTATATGATTATGCTAAAGGTGACTTTTTAAAGCTTTACAACCTAATACAAGAAACAAATTGGTCCGAAATAAAAAAAAATTGCAGATCCAAATGAATGTGTTGCCATATTTTAAGACAAATTACTTGTTGGTAATAGTGAAGTAAAGTTTCACATGAAAACAGCTAGACACAACTACTAGCCGAAACGTCGTAATATTCAACAAAAATAAAGAGAATGGAACTCCAACAGATATCTACTACTTCGCAAGAAAAATCGTTGTCTATGACCTTCCAACAAATACTAGAAGCCCGGTATGGACCCGGTATAAGTGACAAATTTCGAGGCTACGAGAAATCCAAAACTAAGCTTACAAAAGAGGAGACGCACATCCAGTTTCTACGACAAGCACGAGATCAGGGAATAATACCAGATGGTTTCCGTATAAAATCTCCAGTTCCAAGACAACGGGCAAACAGGATATTGGAAAATGCTAGTAAGATATTAATACGTTCACAGATAAACTATCATCGTTTCAAGAAGGCAACACTACTAGGGGACATTCGCCAACGGTTCGAAGAAATTAAAGAATATACAGGGTGAGTCAACGATTGGATGAAGTAGGTTTGTGCCTTTTCGGTGAAATTAACAAAGAAACTATATTTATTGTTTGATACAGTTTATTTTTACGCAGATTTTAAAAATATTTAGGACTCTACAGGGTGAGCCAAAAAACTAGGACATCATAAAGTTGTATTTTTTTAAATAGAACACCCTATATACGAATCGTATTTTCGATTTAGCTTATAATTTTAAATCTTTTTTATTAAGGGTTTACTATAACAAAACTTTATAGTTTCTGAGATAATTACGTTTAAAGAAAAAAAAGTCACATTTTCAAGCATCAATTCAATCCTAAATAACGTTTTCAATTTTGTGACAAATATATTCAAATTTGGAATTTAGCAAGGCCAAGGACAAGTTAACATAATTTTTACCTAATATTTGCAATAAAAGCTACAGGGTGTTGAACACATCGGCTCAAATTTGAATAAGTTTAAATGAATAAATATATTTTTTTTTAAATGGTACACCCTGTATATTTTCATGTTATTTAATAGAGTAATAAAAACCCTAAAAGTTTTGTTCAATATATCCTATACCTATTTATAATAGTTTTTGAGATATTTCAGTTTTTCTTATTTTCCATACTTTTTTACAGAAATAGTCTTCATTATCATAGTAGCCATGGCAAAAACAATGTAAAAGAACATTTTTCTGTGTGTCAAATTTATAACGGCAATCGCTTCTTTTGGTTTTTATGTAGTGTAGTTTGGTTTTTTTTGCATTCATCTTATATTGTAAAATGTATTTTCCAAAGAATGAGTTAATAGATATGATTTATACAATAGGAGAGGCTCAAAAAAATTGCCTTCTTGCTCAAAGAATTTACAAAATGAAGTATCCTGATCGACGCCAGCCTAATACCCATACTTTTCAAAACTTAATGTAAAGATTTGATTCTTTTGGTACTGTTGATTATCCAAACCGTAAAGTGGTCAACAAACCAGTAACTAATGAAGAAAAAGAACTACAAGTATTGTTAAATGTTCAGGAAAATCCTTATATTGGTAACCGTCAGTTAGCAGCATTATGTGAAACATCACAATCCACCGCTAATCGTACTACCAAGAAATATAGGTATCATCCATATCACATGGAATTACACCAAGAATTGCATGGACAGGATTTTGAAAGTCGTGTAAACTTTTGTCGTACAATAAATGCGGAGATTCAATTAAATCCAAATTTATTATGCAAGGTAATGTTTAGTGATGAAGCTACTTTTAGAAGTAACGGTGCCGTAAATAGACGCAACATGCATTATTATGCCACAGAAAACCCATTTTGGATTAGAGAGGTGCAACATCAAAACCATTGGTCATTAAATGTTTGGTGTGGTATTCATCATAATCGAATTATTGGACCCCACTTTTTTAATGAACCACTAAATGGCCATAGTTACCTGAACTTTCTACAAGAAGAACTACCCCAACTGCTTCAAGGTCTCGATAGGGATGAGCTCGACAGTATGTGGTTCCAGCACGATGGTGCGCCTCCGCATTACCATCGTGAAGTTCGTGCGTTTTTGGACCAACGATATCCGCAAAAATGGATTGGAAGTGGGGGTTTCATTGAGTGGCCACCAAAGTCTTGCGACATTCTTGCGATTTCTTCCTATGGGGTTATATTAAAAATAAGGTGTATGTTAATCCACCAACAACAGTGGAAGATATGCGAAACAGGATTAGGGATACCTGTAGAACAATAACGCCACTAATTTTGTCCAGGGTCCGAGAAAATCTGCAAAAAAGACTAAATTTGTGCATTGCACAAGAGGGTCGTTTATTCGAACACTTATTAAAAAGAAATAATTAATCTCAGTATTTAATAGGTAATTTTTTTGTTTCAATTTAGTATAAAAGTAAATATGTATTTGCCTTGTCGTTATTGTTGTGTTAATTTTTTCACATTATGTTTAATTAAACTATTGCCGTTGTAATATAACGAATAATGTATTTCATCATATTTAACCACATTCTGTTTGTTTCTGTAGTTTATTTTTATTATTTTACATGGCTACTATGATAATGAAGACTATTTCTGTAAAAAAGTATGGAAAATAAGAAAAACTGAAATATCTCAAAAACTATTATAAATAGGTATAGGATATATTGAACAAAACTTTTAGGGTTTTTATTACTCTATTAAATAACATGAAAATATACAGGGTGTACCATTTAAAAAAAAGATATTTATTCATTTAAACTTGTTCAAATTTGATGTGTTCAACACCCTGTAGCTTTTATTGCAAATATTAGGTAAAAATTATGTTAACTTGTCCTTGGCCTTGCTAAATTTCAAATTTGAATATATATGTCACAAAATTGAAAACGTTATTTAGGATTGAATTGATGCTTGAAAATGTGACTTTTTTTCTTTAAACTTAATTATCTCAGAAACTATAAAGTTTTGTTATAGTAAACCCTTAATAAAAAAGATTTAAAATTATAAGCTAAATCGAAAATACGATTCGTATATAGGGTGTTCTATTTAAAAAAATACAACTTTATGCTGTCCTAGTTTTTTGGCTCACCCTGTAGAGTCCTAAATATTTTTAAAATCTGCGTAAAAATAAACTGTATCAAACAATAAATATAGTTTCTTTGTAAATTTCACCGAAAAGGCACAAACTTACTTCATCCAATCGTTGACTCACCCTGTATGTTTAGATTAGTAGTTTTTTTTTTAATTTCTGACTGTTGACCCAACGCATCTATGCACATCGTGAGCAAAATAACATCATTGCAACTCAACAGAAAGGATGCACGAGGGGAGCAATGGGATGCAAGGAACAATTGATTGTTGACTATGTCATATGTAACCAAGCCTGTACCAACCGAAGAAACCTCTTTGCTGCCTACGTGGATTACAAGAAGGCCTATTATCATTGTGTCTACACCTCAAATACTCAATAATATAAAAAAAACTTACCTTGTTTCGAGTTCTCGTCATTTTTGGACATCTCATCTTCAGATCTAGAAGTTGCAGTGCTCGAAGGCCTCCTCGAAGGTCTCCTGAACGGGGTACTGATCACTTCTTCGTTTTCTTCACCAAAAGCGTATACGCTACACTCATTTTCCGGCGAAAAAGCATTCTTATTGGGAGTCAGATCTTTCTTGTCCTTTTTAAAGATCCATTTACGATCGGCTAAAGGTGATTTAAGATCACTTTTAGGCTTTTCTTCGGAGAGTACCGTCTTCGTAGAACATTCTTCTTGTAACTCGCTGTCCTTGGCTTTCACTTCGTCAGATTCTGATAGTTTCAAATCGTCTTGCACGTCCGGAGATTCCGTATTACTCTCAACTCTACTCGTTTCAACGGGTATTTTCTCTCCAAACTTCAACATCGCGTCGTTCTCCTTGGCCACGCTGCTCCCAGCCAAAGCGGAATCTTTCAACCATTGTTCTATCTGTTCGTTCGACATGTTCACTTTTCCTTTTCTACCAATATCTTTGCTTAAAAGATCTAGGGAAGGCGCTAAAGATTGCACGAAAGCCTTTGGCCTATTAAGATCTTCTTTCGAAATATTAAACCCGTGAAAATAAGGCTCATCGTCCTCGTCGCTACTAGATAACATGGGGAGATAGTTTGAGGGTCTCTTGGTGCACTCTCTTTTCGCTTTGGGTTCCATCACCGATAACTCCGCTACAACCTTATCAGCGGTTTTTCGGGCAACAGCTTTGGGTTTAGCGGGTTTCTTTTTAACCGGTTCATCGGTTTCAGCGACGGTCACACTCTTGGAAGTCAATTTTGCCAATGGTTCCTCATCAGAATCACTAAAACTTGCAGCTGATTTTATCGAGGACTTAGTACTCTTAGTTTTGGATAGTTTTTTGTTCCTCTGTCTTACTTGCAGGCTTTTCAGGTTTATATCAGACGTAGTGGATTCATCGGAGTCACTTATATCATCACTCGGTTTGTTTTTTGCGGTGTCCTTTTGTAACGAATCAGCTTTCTTTATGCTCTTAGGTTTTTCAGGCACCTTTACACTTCCATGAGAACTTTTTATACTCCCTTTTTCTTCCTTTAAATTGGGCTTCGCTTCATCCACCTTCTCAACGTCGATGTTATCAAGCTTTTCTGCAACTTCAATTTTCTCTACATCTGCTACATCGCCTCTTTCAAGTTCCAAAACTTTTTCACCCTCCAATACCCGAGCAGCTTCCAAAATAATATCGACGTTCTTTTCCAGCACGCTGAAACTTGCTACGCTTCCTCTATTTTGACTTCTGGTGACCTTTTTCTTCCTGGGTACTCTCACGTCAACGTGAAACGACTCATCTGATGAATCACTCTCCGATTCTTTAAAAACTTGGGTGGAACGCCTAGTTTGACGTCTGGTAGACGTCTCTTCGTCAACGGGTGTTTTTGGGGGATGCTCCTGTTTATAAACGGGCTTTTTCGCTGCGGTATCCTGCTGAGTAATCTTCTGAGCCTCGCATTTTCTTATTTTTGCTTGTAACACTTCATTGTCCGATTCTGAATCTGAAGCTACGGTGGTGGGGTTCGGTTTCCTTTTAGCTGGAGCCGCTTTCGGAGTAACCACATTATCTTTTTGGGGATTTCTCCATTTGGCTTTTGGTTTTATAGATACTTGGTCGCTAGGAGATTTTAACCGCTCCGATGCTCTCCGCACTGGTCCGATAGCAGATTTACTATGAGATTCTCTAATTACATCGCTGACATCGCTGTTTTCAAGCAACTCTCTATCAACTGTATCCTTCTTGCCTTTGATGACTTTCTTCACTTTTTTTTCCTCGACTTTTTCAAGAACAGCCTGATTTTTACCTTCTTCTTCTTTACAAGTTTTGGCTTGAGCTTTCAATTCAATTTCTCTTTGCTCTGTCTTCTTCACGTTGGGCAGCTCGGGAAAACTATCAATTGAAACGTTATCGTCATCGATAGTGCTATCATTAACAAGCTTATGACTTAAAATCTCCATGTAGATAGCAGCGGCTTCCTTGGTCTTTCTGCTAGGACGGGGAGATGCTTTCTGAACGCTTTGCTCCGGTTCTTCTCGTTTAGGAGTGAGTTTCTTCCTTGGAACCTCTTCTTTCACAGTTTTTTTCAATGAAATTTCTTGTTTTTGTTTCGCTTTGGATGGGGAATCTTCTCGCTGCATTTTCTTTGCTACAACTGATTCTTTGGAAATCTTTTTTGATGCTATTTCGTCTTCCGACGATAAGACCGCTGTTATTTCTTCTTTAGAGGTTTTCTTTGGAGCAATAGTTTCTTCTAATGCTAGTTTATGAAGTTCCTCTGAACCCTTTTGTGTTTTTAAAGGTTCTTCCTTCAAAGTGGCTCTATTAGCTGAAGCTTTTGTTGTTTTTTCTGGATGATGTTTTACGGAATCTTTTGATACAGGTTTTAAAGTAGCTGTTTTCTTAGACAAAAGGTCTTCGTCAGCTTCTAATTCTTCTTTTTGGGCAATTTTTAATATGGGTTCCTCTTCGACTGACTTCGTAACCAGTCCTTTTGGCTTATCTGGCAATGCATCGGTGACTTCCTTCAATGGTACTTCTTCTTCTATGATTAATTCTTCTTTTGAGGAAGATTTAGCAACAGTTTCTTTAAATTTATTTGGCAACTTTAATACTTCTTCTGATGATACAGCGTCAGTTGTTAATGGTGCTTTTGGAACACGTTTGGCAGCAATAATTTTGCTTGATGCTAGTTCCTCTTCCGGTTCTTTCTTAGGAGATTTCTTTATGGAAGGGTTTTTACTGCTTTTCTTCGAAAATAAAAGTTCCCTAGTTTCCTCTAAGAGTTTTTTTGCAATAGGATTCTCTTCCAAAAAATCCAAATCCTTCTTTATGGGTTTCGTCACAGGCTCTTCTTTTTGAGACTTTTTTGTCGCAAGCTCTTCTTTTTGAAACTTTTTTGTTGCGAGCTCTTCTTTTTGAGACTTTTTCGTCGCGGATTCTTCTTTTTGAAACTTTTTTGTCGCCAGCTCTTCTTTTTGAGTTTTTCTGGACTCTTTTTTCTCTACAAGTTCTATTTTGGCATTGTTAACCTCAGAACTCGTGTCTTTAGAAGTAATTTGCTGGAATTCTCCGGAACTACTCTCGCTAATTTCCGCAGAATTTTTCTTCTGACCGGGGTTTCCTTTAGGACTTTTTGCGACTTTTTTACTACTTCCCGGCAATTTTTCTTCAACGGGTTCGTTTTTTTCAGCGTTGGTATTTAATTTAGAAGCACTTCTGTGTGTTCTTTTGGTATTTTCACTGGGTACTGCTTCCTTATCTTCAGAAGTGCTCGCTTTAGCTGACTTGTTTGGGCTCTTTTTAACTTTTTCCTTTCCTTTTTCTTCTTGTTGCTTCGTCTCTTCAGATTTCCTGGTTACCACTTTCTTCACGATCATTTCGACAGTCTTAACATCTCGTTTCACTTTTTGTCCTTCTTCATTCTTCTCTAAAACGGTATTGCTCGTTTTTCTTAGATCCACATTTTTCTTCACATCTTTGCTATTACTCTTCAGCCTGAATTCCCTTCTTAGATTAACGTTCTTTTTCACCTCTTTTTTTGCTGCAGTTTCAGCAATCTTAACTTCTTTTTTCAACTCTAAATTCTTGGTAACCTCCTTCTTGACTTCATTATTATCCGTCAATTTTTCTGGTAAATTTTTTAAAGCTAATTCGGAATCTTTCCTCGTAATTCTCTTAGACACTTCCTGGGGTTTTTTAGTATTATCTTGTGGAGATGGTTTCCTGCTATTTTCTGCTGCTGCACTTTTGGAATTATCTTTCTCCTGAGCCTTTTTAGGAGTATCTTTATCACTTTTCCTTGCAGATTCTGATGTGGAAGGCTTATTTGGATTCGGTGACTCAGCTACCTCAGTGCTTTTCACTATTTTTTCGCTCTTATTCTTATTAGGATTGACCCTCAACCTCTGCTGCGCTCTTTTTCTAGATATCACAGTCTTCTTAGTAGTAGTGGACCGCAACTTTGGTTTCAGGACACTGACAGTACTGCTGGGCAATAGAATCCTTCTCTTAACTTGAGGCCTTTTTACTATAGTTGAAGTTGCTGGAGTTCTTACCATGGTGGTAATTGAACCTGACCTTGTTACTCTAGCACTGGATGATACTTTCTTAACTTGTTTGATTTCCGCTGGCTTAAGAGGCGTTTTAACGATATGTAGTCCTTTGGTAGTCAACGTTTCAGGTTTATTACTGTTTTTGCTGGTTCGAACAATACTTTTCACTAGGTCAGCTCTATTTTTACCAGCTTCTCTCTCTTGCAAGGCTCTCTTAGCTCTAAAAGGCAACTCTTTTTGTACAAACTTGCCTCGAAAGCTTCTCAAACACATCTTTGGTTTGACGTTAGTTTTTAAAGTTTGAGTAGTGACTTTTACGTGTTTCGTTGCGATAACTTTGGTTTTTTGCAGAGTGTTTGTCTTTTGTAGGGTGTTGGTCTTTTTGGTGACTGTTTCGGTTTTCTGAATAGTGTTGGTTTTGACTAGAGTTTTGTTGGTGGTTTTTTCGCTTAGTTTGCTTATAGTGAGGGCACGGATCTTCGCCATTTTTTGTTCTTGGTATTTCCGACGCAAAGCCTAGAAAAATGTTAAAATATACCTAGTACACAATGAAAATACTAAAATATGAAACAAACCTGTATTGCTAAAGCATGTCTTCTCTTTCTTTCCATTTGCCTACTAATAACAATAGGATCAGCCCTCTTTCTCACTCCAAACGCTATAAAAGGCTTATCCGAAGAACTCCCTGCACATTTAGAAATATCGATGGGCCCATTCTTAGGTGAATCTCCTTTTATTTCGTGAACTTGCCCGTCAGTTACTATCGATGCAGTGTTAAAAAACTGCAAGTTTGGCGGCAAAATTGGGGTACCACGAAAACACAGAAAGGTCAGAAAATCTTCAGTATTGGGGCGCTTCATAGGAAGTAATTCTACTGGTTCTCGTAACACACTTGTGTGAGGTAATAGATCGGTAGTTTCCAAATCTCTAATTGGTGTTATTATGGGACTATGGACACCGGAATTTTGGGCGAATTTTCGTTGAGCCTGCACTTTTGTTCTGTGAAAATTGAAGTTTAAAAATGATTTATTCAAACAGTTAGAAAGTGAGTTTTAAGGAGGTACAATCACTTTCAAATAAAAATCATTATATAATAATTGTTTTATTATAATTTAAGTCATCAAATTTTGAATAACTTTACCATCATATGTGTGTAATCTGTATTAATTTCATTATTTTTCACTCAGTCCCTTTTGAGATCATTAACTTTAAATACTGATACAATACAATTTTGGATATT
Source organism: Diaprepes abbreviatus (assembly GCA_034092305.1). Lineage (NCBI taxonomy): Eukaryota > Metazoa > Arthropoda > Insecta > Coleoptera > Curculionidae > Diaprepes > Diaprepes abbreviatus. The sequence goes on from JASJET010000247.1 coordinate 223,080, forward strand.
TTTGAAAAATTCTATAAAAAAGGAAAAAGTTCTCAAGCTTCAAGCTTCTATAGCAAGCAGCCCTATAATTAACCTATTCCAGAAAAAAAAATTAAAGGTGGGACTGTATTGCTTTTACTAATTTTGCAGCACTAAAAGTCTCATTTTAAGTTAATTTTCACTAGATCGTTGTGAATTTATTTCTTCACTTTCCTCCCTATTTAGGTAATATTACCTAAGGAGAAAAAATCTAATGAATAATGAAATTATTCACCAAAATCCTTGAAGGTATAATAACTGACTATTGCAGAATATCAGAAGAACAGCAAGGTTTCCGCAAAAACAGATCTACAGTAGATGCCATATTCATAGTGAGGCAGATAGCAGAGAAATCTATTGAATTTACTAAGCCGGCTTTTATGTGTTTTATAGATCTCACTAAAGCCTTTGATAGGGTGAGACTGGATGATATTCTGCAAATAAGGCGAATTAAAGGCATCCCAAACAATTTAATTAACATAGTTGAACAGCTAAACTCCAACACCACAACACAAATCTCAGTAAGCGGCAACCTAACTAAGGATGTACCGATAGCGTCGGGTATACGACAGGGGGACTCTCCGAGTCCATTACTGTTTAACATAGTAATGGACCAAATAATTGAGAACGTCAAAAGAGCGGCACCAGGGTACAGAATGAATACCGGGGAAATAACAATAATATGTTACGCTGATGACGCCGTCATAGTCTCGGAAAATGAAGACGATCTCCAAAGACTTCTATTTGCATTCCACACCATAAGCAAGCAATTCAACATGAAAATATCCATCGATAAAACTAAGTCAATTGTAATAAGCAAAGTGCCCTTAAGATGCAAACTAGTAGTGGATGACAAACCAATAGAACAACTCATGACCTTTAATTACTTAGGAGTTGAAATATCCGCAAACCAAGACAGAACAAGAGAAGTAAGAAACCAAGGCAAGTTTCAAAAGTATTATATATAGTAGTTGCGAGTGATGGACGTGTACAAACATCGATCGTTATTTTTGTCCTTTTCAAGTGGTTTAAAGTGACGGAAAAAGACCGTTTTTTGGCGTGTGTGAAACTGTTTGACTCACTCATTTGTGAGTAAAAAGTGTGTGTTGGTGTCCTTCTGCACTTGACAGAAAATTGCTTTTAAACTATAGACAAAACAAATAAAAATATTTTATCTGATAAACTATTCTTATCAATTTTTTATTGTCATTTGAAATCATTGCTGAATGTTGAATGCGATTTTTTTTTTCTCTGGCGAGTCCCTTTTTTGGGTAACGTTCTGATGTTGAGAGAGTTTTAGCATTGATAAACGTTATTTTTAACATATTGCGTTATAACAGCTACACAAGGAAGAGGTGAGAGGTGGACAAAATGTCGTCAATCAACTGCTTTAAATGTCACAGCGAGTGTGTTTTCAAGAGCAGGCCAAAAGAAGATGAATTATTTGGTTCTTCATGTGATTCATGCAAAGAAATAATATGCAAAATCTGCGCAGGCCTGAACACAACTGAGGCTCATGCTGTAGCCTTGGTTCGAAAAAATTTATTGTTTTACTGTCCAGATTGTAAAAATAATATTGTTGATCATGATAAAGGTTATTACACTGATATGAATATTCAAAAATTACAAGAAGAGATAACTATTCTTAAAAAAAAGTTAGAAGAGAAAACCACAAAGTATGAAGGGAAAATCAGTGAGCTAAATAATGAAATAGAAAAACTCACAAAACAAAATACCAAAATGAATGCCCATGTTGGAAAAATGTCAAAAAGCGCAGATGACTTTATAGACGACGTATCTAATGTTGAAAAGAATATGGAGCAATATAGAATTACAATCAATGAATTAAATAAGGAAATACTTGCCTTAAAAGAGGAAAGACAGATATGGGAAGAACGAAACAGTGAAAACTTGGATAAATTAAAAAAAGCTGAAGACGAATTAAGAGAACTTCATTCAATGAATAAAGGCATGATCACATCGATTGAAGTTTTAACAATGGATAATGAGGTCTATTCTAATGAAATAAGGAAGCTGCGTAATGAAATTCTTAAAACTAGGAATGACAGTTTTAATAACATAAGCTGTGATGTCCCGTGTGTTGAACAGAAATTTTGTGACAATATAGGACATAAGCATAGTGTTGGCAGTCAATTCCCTAACATTCAGCTAAATGTGGAGTTAGACAACTATAACCTTAATTTAAGTGGTAGCTGTAGTAAATTAGAAAATAGTGCAACGCCTAAAATTCTGATTCTTGGTGATGAGAACTGTAAGGGTTGGGGACTTGGATATAGAAATAGCCAAAAACTCGACACGCATAAGATACAAACTATTACAAAGCCAGGATGTAATTATATTAATATTATTGAGAATGTAAATATGTTAGTTAAAGATTTTGGTAATCTAGATTATGTTGTAATTTGTGGTGGATATAATGATTTAAGTTGTGGTAAAGTTCCAAAAATCAAAGATATTTGGAACAAGTTAAAGATGTGTTCCCATACTAATGTAATAGTTTGTTCTGTGCCCAATTTATATAGAGATGAAAACAATACTTTAACGCACAAATTTAATCTCAAGTTTCAAAGGTTTATAGACAGGGTAAACTATTTTGTTAAAAATAATATTTCTTTTATAGATATTAATGGTTTTTCTGGTTTTAAAGATAGAAATACAAACATTATTAATAAAATTGTTAATTGTATAAGTAATGTCAGCTTCTTTCCTAAAAAGTCAAACCTTGTATTCATTGACACAGTGACGGATCTCTCAACGTCATATAATAGTGAGACATTGGTGGTAAGTCGGGCCCAAGACCGAAATGACGTTCTGACCGATAGGGTTATTAGTTCAGAATCAAGGAGTGATAATAAAACAGATTATTTTTTAGAAACACTTTCACCCCCAATACTGGTGGAAGATTAACGTTGATTAGTGTTAATACACAATGTCTCACAAACAAATTAACCGATATTGAAATTCTTACCCACGAATGTAAGCCGGATATCTTGTGTATTACAGAACATTGGGCAAACTTATTTAATATAGAATTTATGAAAATAAATAACTACTGTCAGATGGCCTACTCGTGTAGAGCACCACAAAAGCATGGAGGAACAGTTGTGTATGTTCGGGATAGATTATATGAACACAAAAAAATTAGTACTATTACTACTGAGTTCTACTTGGATATGCATTTCGAATATAGTGGTATTAAGCTTCCCATAAATGAGGAGGAGAGTGTTTGTATTATAAATATTTATCGTCCTCCACAGGGATCTCTAGAGCATTTTATTTTAAATTTAACTAGCTTACTAAATAGAGTATACACTCCTTTGAATGGTAAAATAATTTTGTGTGGAGACTTGAATATTGATAGTCTGTCTGAGAACGATAATAGTTACAGAGTGTTGAGTGATGTGATGCAATCATTTGGCCTGAAGAATATGGTGGATTTTCCCACAAGAATTTTCACAAACAAAAATGGAGTGACAACCAAGTCGTCTATTGACTATTTGATTACTAATTTACTGCCGAGTTCTTGTGACTGCACGTCAATGAATTTTCATGTGGCAGATCACGTGGGCATTTACTTCGAGTTCATGTACAAAAGACCATTTGAGATTGATGACAAAAATCTACCTAGAGTATTTCGTCGGATTAGTGAGTACCGTATGGAACTCTTTGGATCTAAATTGGAAAACATTGAATGGAGAATTAGCAATAGTCTTAATGTAAATGATAATTTTAACAATTTTATGAACAGGTTCTTGGAATCTTTTAATGAATGTTGTCCGATTACACAATTTATCGACAGGAAGAAAAATACATCTCCATGGTACAATGAGGCATTGCGGAGAGAACGTAAAGAGATTGATATGGCTTATAAAAGGTACCATGGTGATAATAATCTTAGTTCCAAAAAATACTATAAGGAAAAACTGAAGGAGTACAGAAAACATATCTCAAACGCTAAACGTGATTATATTGAACAAAATATCCGCGACTCGAAAAACACAACAAGAGAAGTGTGGAAACAGGTGAATAAAAAACTAAAAGGAAATAATACTTCACAAATAAATTTTATTGAGACTGATAAGGGTACTCTCACAACCAGCCAAGACTTGGCGGATTATTTTGGCAAATATTTCACTACAATGGTAAAGGAAAAATTGAATATTCACTTTATAAATAATATCTCTACAGAATGTACGGTGGTTAAGTTTTCCATGACTAATTCTATGTTTTGCGAGCCTACAACACCAGAAGAAATCGTTAAAATTATTAATAATCTAAACAACACATACTCCTGTGGATCGGATGATGTGCCAGTGAGAGTTGTCAAAAAGATTGCAAAATTCATAAATGAACCTCTATGTGCTTTAATAAACCAGTCGATTGTGGATGGCGTTTTTCCGGATAGTCTAAAGCTAAGCAAAACACTGGCTATTTTTAAGAACGGCGATAGACACTTAGCCGATAATTATAGGCCAATAAGTATTTTGAGCGTATTTTCTAAAGTCTTCGAGTGTGTAATGCATGATAGGCTAAGGAGTTATCTTTTCAAGTATAAACTGATTACTAAAAGTCAACATGGATTTCAGCCTGATAGGTCAACGGAGACGGCAGCGACAGAGTTTGTGGGCTATCTGGAGAGGGAGATGGATGGTAGGCGCCATGTCGCTGCTGTTTTCTTTGATCTCTCAAAGGCTTTTGATAGTATCAATATCAATTTTATTAGATATAAGCTTTCTAACTTGGGTATACGGATGAGTGTGCTGGATTGGATTGTTAGCTTTTTGTCTGATCGAAAACTGTTTGTTCTTTTAAATGACTGTAAGTCTAGTGAGTATGATGTTGATATGGGTGTCGCTCAGGGTTCTGTACTGGGGCCACTAATCTTTACTCTGTTTATAAATGATTTGCCTTCTTATATAACTAGAGGTCTGGTGGTGAACTATGCGGATGATACCTCAATAGCTCTATCAGAAGCAACTCCTGAAGAACTTGGAGCATCCATTAAACAGGTCGTTAGTGACATGTCTGGGTGGTGTGAAAAAAACAGACTCATATTAAATGTAGATAAAACTAAATGTGTATATTTTAACAGGAATAACTTGGCGATTCCAGGAATTTCATGTGTCGCCTATAGCAAGTTTTTGGGTTTGACAGTAGATAGCGGTACTACGTGGGAATTGCATATCGGGGAGGTTGCTAATAGACTCAATAGGGCATATTTTGCTCTTTTAACTTTACGACGTGACTTATCACGTACTACATTGCTGCAGGTGTACTATGCTTTGGTATACTCAGCGATGTCTTACCATGTAATTCTCTGGGGAGCTGCATCAAATACAGATAGAGTATTTTTAATACAGAAGAGAATTATTAGACTTATATTTAATTTGAAAAGGAGAGAGTCATGTAGAGATGTTTTTAAGAATCATAAAATACTAACTTTCGTATGTGTATATGTTTTTGAGTGTTGTCTTTACGTTAAAAGCAACATTAAACGTTTTGAAACGAGCTCGGCTTACCACCAGTATAACACCCGGAATGCAAATGTTCCACTTTACATCTCGCACAATACGACTCGCTTTGAAAGATCTGTCAATTATCACCCTATTCGTATATACAACAAACTTCCTCAAACTATCAAATCAGCCAATAACTACAATAGCTTTAAGAATAAATTAAGAAAATATTTAATTGGGAAGGGCTTCTACTCACTCGCGGAATATTTTGAGGATTCTTAAGTGATATGATGGTTGATTTAAATTATGTGTTCCGTTTTTGTTCCTTGTTTTATTATAAGAAACTAGCTTTTAATTTTTAAGAAGTATAGCTAATGTCACATGCATATTGTATAATTTTGATATATATCTGACCATATGACGTACTTTACATCAACCTTAATTGATGTTAAAGGTGAATAAATGTTTGACTGTTTGCTAATAGTGACAATGTCTTTAAGAATAAATTTGTTAAAGTCCTCAAAACTGAGGGTGTGTTGCTGACGTTGTATGTTATCATTTTTTATTATTTATTCTTGTAACTAGTTTTTAATTCTTTGACCTCCTGTTGCTAATGTTATTTTACTGTTTATTTTGGATATGTAATGTACCTAAGTGTAAATTTGTTTGGATATGTGGTGTGCCTAAATGTCAATGTAAATTGATTTTAAAGGTGAATAAAGTATAAAGTATAAAGTATAAAGTATAAATAGAATCTCAGGAAGCCTGGCGGATATAATATGGCACAACACATACATGAGCAAGGACGCAAAAACAAAAATCTACAAGACCTGTATTCGACCGATAATGACGTACGCAATAGAGACGAGAGCTGACAACACAAAAACAAAATCAATTCTAAGAATTGCCGAAATGAAAGTACTAAGAAGAATATCGGGATACACATTAAGAGATCACATAAGCAATTCAACAATACGCGAGGAACATGGAATGCAGGATATAGTAAGATGGGGACGGAAGCGCAGAAGAGCCTGGAATGAGCACGTAGGAAGAATGGCGCAAAATAGGATAGCGAGAATCGCCTGAGATGGAACACCAGAAACCAGAAGACCAATAGGTAGACCACCTAAAAGATGGAGAGAGTCCTGGATTTCAACATCAAATGAGATGAATGATTAAGTTGGAAAAAACAGGCTGCAAGCCTATAACAAGAGGAAGAAGAAGAGAAAAAATCTAGAGTATATCATCCTGACAATTTTGGTTTTCACGTTGCCTTGATATTTATAAAATTAACAGTTAGATAAATTAGCACAAAACGGTTCCAAAGGCAACTTAAAAAAGCAGCCAAAAAAATGTATGAGCCTAACAATAGTTTTAAAATGGTAAAAAAATCAGGAATATCAAAATGGTCGAGCAAGAAATTATATTCTATATGGGTAATTTCAAATGAATTGACCTTTTAAGGAAATATCAATTAAAAGATATGACATCAAATTTAAAATTAACCTGCATTAAAATGGAGTCGAGACGTTTGACAACGTTGCATGAGCACGCACTACAGATCTATGAATACATTCAATATGAGAACTTTGACCCTTTCATATTTTGAAATATTACTTGTATAAACTAAATTTATACTATTAATGCATTTTACATGAAAAATACTTACTAGCTCAGAAATTTCCTCTTTAACAACATGTCTTAAAGATACTGGTAAATCACAATTTTTAGACCACAAATCACCAGGAAAACATCCCATTTCTATCACTCGGTTATTAATACGAATATACACATCTTGGAGAGTGAAATTTTTGTTCTAATTTACATTTTCTTTGCATTTACTATATTCTGATGCCATTATTTACATTTGAAACTTATAAATTTACCAGCATCTTTGCCATAAGACATTTGAACATTATGAGTAAACAGTAAAAGTTGTTTATTATGAAAAAGTAAGATTTAGCTACTGTCTTGGAGGTAATCATAAACAGTAAAAACACAACGTTGCCAAATCACACACTATTTATGACAAAACTGGTTTAAATGAGTTAAGTGAAGTTTGGTTTTTATTATCTTTTTTATAATAGTTCCTATTTCAATGATAAATGCCTTGCAAACTATTTATTTTTTAATTAAATTATTTTTTATCAGTATTTCAATTTAATTTATCAAAATTTGAGTACTACACTTCATATGACTGTCATGTGATAGTGAATGGACCTCCTTAATTTAAGAATAAAGCATGTAAGAGATGTTCTGGACTTTAAAATTTTGATAAACGTGTGAATCAAGATAATTGCCTATTGACAAATTCATGAGATCTAATATTACCTTACCCTCACCACAATGTCAAGATTAAATAAAATTATATTTTAATAAACATGTTTTTGATAAAAAATGTAAAAATTCATAAAGATTTTTTATCTGCTTTATTTTTTAATGCCAGAAAATAGTTTTACTGAAAAAATTTCATTGCAAATCAAAAAAACAAATCTTATTTCATACAAGAAAAGCAGAAATCCAACTGACTGACACAAATTTTAATGGAACTATACATATAAGTAAATTTTTCATGTTAAGAGAGTGAAGTTTTCCCTCGGAACCAATTTTTTTTGCATATCTCAGAAACTCAATATGATATGGGGGTGGAATAACAAAATCTGATCTACAGAAGGCAAAAATCTAATATTTTCATCATAGTACATACTAAATATGAAATATTTTTCAAGTCCATACTCTCCCTTACTGACTTTTTCTAAAGAAAAATAAATTAAGTCTCAAAGGCACTTACCTCTTGGGGCTATCTTCCAGAATCGGAGATGGACAGCTCTCCTTACGTTTTCGCTTCATTTTTTCTATATTATCGCCTTTATTTATCCTTATTCCACTGGAAATCTCTCAAAAGAAACCTAAACTAGGCCTAAACCAAAGACCTCAGACACAACAACAAAGCACCACATAACCTCACTTTCCCGGAAATTCGAGCCCCAGCAATTAGCTATAAATAAACATAGCTAGATCACACTGAACCCAGCTACACAGGGGCTTAATTTAATTAGTGCAGAATCAATTACTAGTACCTAGGATGCACCGAAACATTACAAGATGCAAATTATCGGAAAAATTATTTGCAAAACAGACACATCAAAACGCCAGGCAGCTATTGACGTTTCTGCAAGAGGGCGCCAACATGACAGTGATTTTATAAATGATAGTGAAGATAATTATGCTGAAAACGGAAGATTGCAAAAAACTCAAACATAATTTTGTTTATAAATAGCATAATCATAATGTTTTGTTTTATTTGTGAAGTTCCCGATAAAACATTAAAAATATTTATTTGAAATTAAACTTTATCATTTTGATAGTTGAACTGGTCGCTACTAGGGGGCGGAATGTTAGAAATTATCTTTATTAGGCAACCAACTATGACAGGGCAGGATTTTTGAATTAAAAAAAACGCTTTGATATAGATAATGGTTTTTATTAGTTTTTGACTGTATTGCCTTTTTGGAGGCGTTACATTTCAACAAATGGCACACCATATACATATATCTGTAACACAATATATAATGTCTATACAACAATTTTGCTTCTAATATAGCTCTTTCATTTTAAATAGGATTTTTTACAGATCCCGTAATAAATATATCTCATATAAGGTGTTTTTGGAAAAACGCAACATTTCTCCTAAAAGAGGTAGGTATTCTACTTACTACTTTATAATCTATTTTGTAGCTTTAGTCGCATTATTTCTTCTATAAAATTTCATTCAATGAGTTAACCAAATGCAATTAGTTTCTTGAAGAATGTTACGTTTTCCAAAAAACGACCTCTGTCGGTGACAACAGTCACCACACTTCTCAAGGCACTTCAGAAATCATTGTCTGTCTTTGTTCATCCCTTTTTAAAAAGATTTTTAAGGTACCTTCATTTTCATTGACAATTCGAATTTAGCAAAAACATTTAACAAAAAAGTTTCAATAAAAATAGTAAGAAAATACTGTCAAAACATTTATATTTTAATAAAAAAAGGGTAGTATCACAGAACGCCAAATATAACAAGTCCCTAGTATATTTAATTAAAGAAAAAAAAATCATCACAAAACGTGTTTCTTAAATTTCAGTATTTCCTTATTTTTTGCCTTAGAGACGACTAAGACATTCTGTATAATGTTACACAAGTTAAAAAGAATAATGCACATTTACCTAAAAACTACAAAAAATTGCCAGAGGGTGAATTTCTGATAAGTTTATACTTTTTTTTTAATTCTATACAATTATTAACAAAAAAAGCACAAAGTGAGGTATTTAACGTTATTTTATGCAGAAGTCTACACTTGGTTAGGATGTTTTTGAAGCGCAAAGCTTTGAGACGACCAAAATATGTTGAAAACAACGTATGAATTGAAAAATCCATGTTTAAATAGCTAATGCGTAATAAAATGAGATACCTAAGGCCATATCAAAGATCTAGCAACGTTATATACACTCCTCGGCACATATTTTTGCCATACCTAGATGAAAATCTGAAAGCTCAAAAAGTTTTATAACTTCAAAAGAATTAGTCGCAGCGTAAAAATTCCAAATTTTAGGGATTAGTCTTAAAAAAAACCGCTACATTTATCTCCAAAACCCATAAACATAGATATTAAATAATATCATAAAAAAGTGAAAAAATTTTGATGATATTTGTACTGTTATAATTTCAAGTGCAAATATAGCTGAATACAAAACCCAAGACAGTTTGAAAGAGTATTGCTTCACCTTTAAAATGAGCGGTAGATTATTCAATTTGGTCCATTTGCACCAAAGTTAGACACATTTTTATAAGAAAATATGTTTTTTTTTTCGAAATGCATATGTTTAAAAAACTAAACAAGATAGAAAAAAAGTGTAAATAGAAAAAAGACGTGTTTTTATGTAAAGAATGCAAAACATGACACGATATTTTGTTGAAGTTCAAGAAAAACAAATTGCAGAAAAGTCGAATATAAGTAGACGTACTGTTGATTGTTCTATAATCGTAGAGGTAATAGAGAATATCTGAAGAAAACAACCCTTAAAGAAGACAGATATATTGTTCACACTGCCTTACATCAAAATTTGAAAATGATAATTAATATATTATAATTTGAAAGTATAAGTACGTCGGAGACTTCATGAAAATGGAATTTTTGGACGACTTGCTACTAAAAAACCGTTGCTAAGACTCATATATATATATAAAAAAAAGATTAAAATGGGCAGGACAACAAAAAAATTGAAGCATTGCTCAGTAGAAAAAGGTGCTTTTAGCGACGAATCGAACTTTGCAGTTTTTGCCTCGTGATCTTTACTATTCTTTCGTCGGTCATGCGGTTGATGTGTTCGTTCCATTCCCTTTTTCTTTGTAATACCCAGTCATTGATGTTATCGACTTTACACACTCTTCTTATATCCTCGCTCCTATTCCGATCCATAAGTGTCCTGCCAGCTATCCTGCGCACCACTCTCATCTCTGTTAATTAGTAATAACTGATATTTATTTTTGTTTTCATTAAAAGGCTTAGTACCTAGTAAATCTAAATATGAATTAAAATTGTCCCTGTCTTATTCCTATTTACACTTTTTTTCTATTTTGTTTAGTTTTTTAAACACACAAGTTTCCAAAAAAAAAAAATATTTTCTTACAAAAATGTATCTAGCTTTGGTCCAAATGGACCAAATTGAACGAAATACCGCTTATTTTAAAGGTGAAGCAACACTCTTTCAAACTGTCTTGGTTTTTCTATTCTGCAATATTTGCACTTGAAATTATAACAGTACAAATATCATCAAAATTTGTTTACTTTTTTATGATATAGTTTAATACCTATGTTTATGGGTTTTGGAGATAAATGTAACGGTTTTTTGAAGATCTCTACCTAAATTTTAAGATACCGTTGGAATTTTTTCGCTGCAACCAATTCTTTTGAAGTTATAAAACTTTTTGTGTTTTCAAATTTTCATCTAGGTATAGCAAAAATATGTGCAAGGGAGTGTAAGAAATATAAACTTAAACCACAGTAAAACGAAAATGATCAGGAGGTTACCTCGCTGTATTTTTAAACTGAAAATGGTGTTTAGTATTTGAGATATTTCCTCTCGAAATGTATTTGTTCTGGAGATTATGTTGTCCTTTTTTTCCCTTCTTTACTATTGTTTTATTATTTTTTTTTTGCGAAAAACATGCTTTAATTTTTGTCTTAATTTCGGATTTTAATGAGTGTTGCAGTTAATAATGTCAAATTTACTAAGAGATTGCGTCAATAATAAATGTGTTGGTGTATACTAGTGACATCCATGGCGTATCGAAACATAACGCCATTAAGAACCAGTTTGTTATGAATTGTCATTGTACAAAAAACATGTAGAGGCCAAGGGGGTCCCCGTCGCCCCTTTAATTTATATGGATAGATTTTCAGAACAACACTTACATCCATACGAAGAAATAAAAATTTGGCTTGCCTTAAAAAACAAACAATTCTTTTGGCGCGGTATCCATGAAGGGAAAAAGTTGTAATTAACAATGGCTCATCTTTCGATTATTATTCTGGAAAAAAATGCTCAAATTGTGCGAAAAAATCGACATTACTAACTGAAACACCTCCAAAAAAAAAAAACACAAAACAGGCATCCCTTGTTGCCAGATCTTTGAGTAATATCAATATCTAACAATCGAGATACAACGTGATATTGACGTAAATTCGAAGTTACTTTATAATCAGGATGTACAATTTCGTTAATAACATGTTTTGGTCGACGAATACCCTTCTCAATAGCCTAGTTAACGGCCTAATGGAGGGAAGTGTGCACGTTCCACATACTTTACTGTATCACAGCCAAGAAGTCACATGGAAAAATAATATTAACATTTAAAAAGCAATATAGATGGTAGTTGCACTTTTATAGGTTAAATATAGATCTGAAAAGATTTATCGTAACGCTCCCTCGTAGCACGCACTGTCATTTCAACGTCACATTGACGTAAAAATGACATCTCGCGCTTCTCTAAGGGTATAAATAGTGCGACGACCGGTACAACGACTGCTTATAGACACAATCGTTCTAAATACTCTACATTTTAGAAATCTAAATCTACCCCTGTAAATTTAAGAACTGCACAACTATCTCGAAATGAATTTAGGGATTTTTATTTTATGATTATGAATGAATGAAGTTATTAAAGTAAGAGAAGAAATGAAAACATCAAATAGCAATAAGGGCAGGTTTTAAAAACGTAAATTCAAACCAAATCATTTAAATTAGAGTACAGGGTGTGAAAAAACTAGTAATAATTTTTCTAGAGTAAATAGTACTTAATAAAATAAGAATAAATCGTCCTATAAACCTAGTTTTAAAATTATCTTTTTAAGAAAGCAACGGTTCTTCAAAAACAAGCAAAAAAAGGTTTTTCTGTTCCCGCAGCTATTAATAAAACCCGCAATTTTTTGAAACCCTGTATGAATGAATTTTGCCCGAATTACTATCGATGTTTACTACTAAAAAGCCGAATTGTTTTTCTATCTATCTATAAACACGATAACGGGAAAGATACATCATCTTATTACAACACGCATTATCAATTGTAGAGTTGGGCAGTTCTCTATTCAGTTCGTGCAAGTCCTTTACAAAACTGATAGTAAAATCAAAATACAGATCTTTGTGAACATGTATAAAAAGCAGTTCCATATCACACGACGTATCTTTGAGATCGAGGTGGACCCACACACCATCTAATCCACCGTAGCTCCTTTTCTTAATAAAAAAAACCTTACTTTACAATTTTATATATCACTCTTAAATAATACTCAATCATTTTTCAATATTTACATCGATCAATCAGTTAAAACACAGATTATTCAATATACAGAAAAACAATCAAAATTAAATTTTCATATCTACCCGTGTAATTAATACACTTTCATAAAGATGTCGCTTTTTAAACATCAAAAAGCGACATCTCTGGCTTGCTCCATAACTAAATAACTATGGCAGTGCCACGGATTTCTGAAAATAAATGGATGACAGGTGGTAATGGAGCTGTCAAACGAAAAATGTCCGGAGTATGCTCTGCGCCATTTTGGGTAAAAGTGACGTTTTGGCACGTCAAATTAACCGTCAAAAGTCAAAAAATAGTGTCATTGTTGTTATTATTGTGAAATAATCTTTGTTTTTCCTTGGATTAAATTTATTTTATATAACTTAATAACCAAGTAATATGCACCAAGCCATCAGTCAAATATTTAGGTGTAAATATAGACCACAAAATTATCTTCAATTGGCACTTTGGAACTGTTAAACAAAAAATGTATACAAAGGGCCAAATACCTTAGGAGTCTAATATACAAAGAAAAAGGCATATCAGAAAAAACAACTCATGTATACAAAGCAATGTACTGACTTTAATAGGAATACATACCTCCTATATACAGTAATTGCAGGAAGCCAGCACTCATAAAACTTGAAAAGGTAGAAACCACTGGTCTATGTAGTATTGCTAAAATCCATCGTCCTAGCTATCCACCAATCAATTATTGTATGAATTCACTAAACATCTAGCCGATTATTTCAAGACTTCCTGTCCTGACAAGTAAGTTTGAAAGAAAACCTGAAACTTGACCGGTGATAGAGGAACTGTGTACGACCAGGGGCCGGAACCATAGGCCAGCCCGAAGACCCCCCATTAATGATACTATTCAACCTTTAATATACTTTTTTTTATTAGTTTGTGAAGATTTGTAGGGGCTTGAAGACCAAACGTGCTATAAATAAGCTTTTTTAATCTGAAGGACCTCGTTTGTTGGCTTGTAGGGTTCAAATTTATATGTCCTAATAAATTATAATCAATAATATTTATTTAGTTGTAGTGTAGTATAGTGTTTAACACAGTTTAAGGAAGTAAAATGTTGCATTTAACATTATTTGAATATAAAATTGAATGTTATTTATTTAAATAAAAGTTTTAAATATCTTACAAATGTTACTTCTCAAATTTTTTATAAGTTGTATTGATGAAAACAATTATGTTACACTTAACTGTTTCAAAGTAAGATACTAGACTGTTTGGGGATATAGGGACACAAGTGTTTATGTTAAATCCATAATTAGAACTAACCATAGAAAAACAATTTTTAAACAGCACGCTTATACTATTGAGATATGAACAGAATTTAATGTAATAATTTTGTATGTCTATAATCTCAAATTTACTTGAAATTTGCGAAACATTCAACTTTCTAAGGAAATTTTAATTAGAAAATACTGAAAATAACGTGGTACTACCTAATTAACATTTCAACTGTTTTTTCAAAAAATAAATCGTTTTGAAGAAACGGTTCGTCAACATATTGCTTTTTTTAAGGACTAGTTATTTTTAACAACCAAAAATATAATAAAAATTTTTAATTTATTTTTACGACCGACCAATAGTATGACAGACGTCCACACTTAACAATCAATTGACACAAATTGGATAAGTTGGGTAAGGTTATAACGTAATATTGTCATTTTATCTCTTTCTACCATTCGTTTCGTTCAACTACTTATGTCGATGAAATTTCGGAAAGGTATGCGAATTGCTGCTAATCTTGTCAGTTGGAGGTAAACGATTACGTTTAGTCGTTATAATTTTTCAGTAGCGACAGCGTATTCACTGTTATTATAACTTCACCTTACCCAAAATGGCGCATAGCATGGTCCGGGCATTTTCTGTTTATTTGACGATCAGTACATATACTTTATAAGTGCGTGGGCAGTGCCTTCTTGATTTCAGAATTTCAATATTTAATGGTATAACTGTATGTTGAATAAACTGTATGGTAAAAATAACATTTTAATGCATCTTGCCCTTACTCGGTTATATTCTAAAATATTGTCATGAAAATTTCATTTATATAAATCAAACTATAACATTTTTTCGATTGCACTATCATTTTTTTTTTCATGGGTATAATTTTACCTCTAAATAAATGGGCAATGGAAATATATCTTACTTGAAGTATGTAAAATCCCACTAAACAACAACAGAAAGTTTATTTGGAAACTTTCCTTGTCTACAGTTTAATGTGTAAAAAATACTCGAAGTAAATTATTCTCACTATTACAAAAAAATATATATATAATAATAATAATTAAATTGTCCCAAAAAACTGGACCCACCCTTAAGGTTTCGTTCTTCCAGAGCCCATTCACAAGGCGTTTCTAATATCAATATAAAAAAGCAACACAAAATATTTACAAATAGAATGTTTAGTAGTAAATTTCTGTCAGTACAGTGTAAATTTGGCAGTCATAATTTGCTAAGGCTTCCACGGATCATATTAACACATAATTAACAATTCTGATTGGTTCAATATCAATGACATCATATCTTATAATGTCCTAGCGAACCAATCAGAATTATCACGCAACATCGCGATATTGTAAACCGACCTAATACTTATTATAGTCGTAATCTTTTAAACAAATATGTTCTCTTTACTTGTTCAAACCATCTCATAGCAATGGTAACAATGGTATCGCCTCATCGACGTAAACACACTCTACTGACACGCAAATCAACAACTAAACAGCAATTAGTTATCAGTCCTTACACATACTAAACATAATCACGTTAAACAATCATTCAACCCTATTCCTCCTTGCCAATTCTTCTTCTTCGATTGCGTCCGGGGCGCTCCACCTTCTCTTCCTACTTTCAGCGTCGAGTTGCAATGGTGTTACTTGAGTTTGCGCCTGTAGCCGCGCATTGGACGCGGCGCTGTAGTAGTTCATTGGTTGCGTGGTAGGTAAAATGTATTCCGGTGATCTCACGGACTTTGGTGGGGAGTGAGATAGGGGTCTGTGATTGTGAGGATTGTGTACTACGGGACGAGGTAAGGAGGCATTGGTCTGTGTTGCCGGGGAACTAAAAGGAGGGGTAAATTGGTTACTATGAATTGTGGTATTAGTGCTATTGGTAACAGTACTAGAAGCGTTTACTGAGTACTGTCGGGTGGACATTGCCGTGGTGGTGGCTGTGGTCATGATGGTAGTACTTCGGGAGGATATTGACGTTGAAGTGCTGGAAAGGGTCTCGCGCGGAGTGAGAGACACCAGGACGTCTCCAACCTAAAAAGAAAATAAATTCAAGTTATGTCCCACACAGTACTAGACGTCTTATAGACGTCATTTTTATATCCAGATTATGTCTGAACGTCTTAAGACATAAATAAGGCGTCTTATAGACGTTGTTTTAAAGACGTCCATAAGACGTCTATATACAACGTCTTTAAAATATCTTTTAAAAGTCTACATACTACATTTTATATGAAAATAAATACAGTTGTGTATAATTTAGTTGATAAAAACTAAAAAGCATTTCCTTCCCTATGGATTTTGTCGCAGTTGGGTAATAAGTTTGCAACGCCGCACAGAGCTCAGTTGAATACAAGTTGAGGTTAAAATTCTTGATTGAACGACAAATTTTTAGTAGCCTCACTACGACCTTGGTTAATAGAACTTTTGCGAGATCTTTTTTATCAATACTTTGGTGCTTTTTGTCACAGACTGTTTGATGTACCGATAACAATGACACACATAAATTTATATATGATGCCAGCGAAACTATAACTTTAAAAAACCTGCCTTTTGTTTCTGTCAACTGTCATTTTTCAGTTTTGTATTTGTGTTTCGTCATGTTACTCATTTTTAATGTTGGGGTGCCGACTGTGAAAATTTAGCTTTTGAAAGAATTTTATTAAAATAATTGATTTATCTATGTGCCTCTGAAAATTTTTTTTATTCGTGTTTATGTAATACTTAAGGTAAGATCGAGAATCATATATACTTAGGAAAAACAGTAACGTTTTTTATAGATTGTGTTACAGGAAATTCCCGAATGCTTTACCGCTTATATTTTTGTAGTAACTCTATGTTAGAAGTATGAAATGAAATCTTCAAAAATATTATCTGTGCGAAAAAGGCTTGCCCAGTTCATCCAGACCCTGTCCTAAATATTACAAGAAATATTACTAATGAAGTGGAAGGCGAAATATTTGTTTATGGAGTGCTTCACTAATGAAACCTGTAAGATTTATTTTGTTCCGGATGATTGGTTTATATTTAAAGAACATAGAAAATAGAGTTTTGTTAATTACAAGAAGTAATTTTGTTTAAGGTTTTAAAAATTTCAAAACTGGGAGTAGGGAGCATTTATGACTTTGTAAAGCGAACTTGTAAAATTACCATGTACAGTTGATTAGTACGAAAAGGAAAGAGAAAGTTCTACGATTCTAACTTGGCGAGACTTATTTTGAGTAAGTTCTGTCTTTCATTATACATATTAACCTTGAAATAGCATAAATCACGATTCTATAGTAGAGGACAATTATAAAAATTCGCAAAAATATCAAAAGATTTACTCCCACAAATGATAAACTTTATCCTATAAAATTAAAATCAGTTTGTTATTAGGATCTACAGAGACAACAGGACTGGCAAAAAGTCGGAAGAATGAGGAAATTTCAATCCAAACATGGCTGAAAAGGACATCAGACCAGATTTGTTATTCGACTAAATAAAAATTCTTGTTTTTAAAACTATTTAAAGGCTTGTGTACTTTTTATTTCAATAAACTTTTATTTTGTCGATAGTCTACCTTTTAGAGTTATTATATCGAAGGGATAAACTAAGGCTTAAATTTGATAGGTTCACTTATAGTTCGAATAGTAGTAGTTCTGAAAATATTTGCTCTTCTACCTCACTTCCTCAATTTCAAATTAGAAAAAGTTTACATTATGCTTAAGTTATGTATTTTTTGTATAAAGAGATTATGTTGAACATATTTTTTAAAGCAAATTATTCATGCAGAACTTGTAGTTATTTAAAATGGTAGTGTATAGTTTGCTCTTGATTTTTTCTTAATTAAAGTTATTTTTTGGACTTTTGAATAATTACGGTTTGACTTTGTAAACAAGACAAACAAAAAAATTAAAGGGACCCTTTTTAATGTACATAATTTTATTGGTGGAATATGTTGTTTTAATGTTGGGAAGGGACGTCCATAAGACGTTGTAAGCAAATGTCTTAAAGACGTTACCTTTTGTAACATCTATACAACGTCTTATGGACGTCATTCGTCTTTTATGGACATCCATAAGACGTCCTGAATGTTGAGATCAAACGTTTTATGGACGTCTTTAAGACGTATTTGTGCTGTTTGGGTTAAATTTAAACTAATATTAAAAGATAAACTAGTTTATTTTTTAAACTCGCTTAAACGCTTACAGAGTATAAAGCCGTTAAAATCTTGCCATCAAAGTATTTTAAAACGCATATACATTATTTTAGTCGAAGTTATGTCAGAAGTGGAAAAAAATATTTAACTAATGAATGCGTTTTTCAGCTGTGCAAATATTTCCAAGTATGAGCAATATTGACAAATCTGTTCTTGGTACTGGTAATCCGTTTTATACGGTGAATGCCTTTAAAGACAGAAAAATAATATTTTTAAAATAATTGTAAAATGGCGCTGCCGTAACTAACCTGAAGTCGGTGAACTTTAAGTCCGTAAGACTGTAAAGTTCTATCCGGATTACAACTGGCCCATCCATGTCCCATCACAAAGTAGGGATGTTCTGGTGTGGAATCGACCTCAACCTGAAACGAACAATAAAAAAGCCAGTTAAAAAGAATGCAACTTATATAGGAAATTTAATTATTTTATTTTGCACGTACAAAAAAAAATATATTAATAAGTTTTTATGATAAAACTATTACGCAAGAGCCCAAAATAAAAATAACTCTAGAATGACTAGGCAGAATAAGACAAACAAAATCTATCTAGACGGAGACCATTAAATTTCTTATAGTCGCCGATAATATAACGAACTTTAAAGTACCATCGGCACCATCAACTGGGCCTTGGTCTCTCAAGGACAACGGCGTTCCGGAACCGAACGTATTCTCCCTCTGTCGCCCTCTCGTCCCCCTTCTTCGTCTCGTAGTACTACGAGTGGCATTCCACGGCGTGCTTCGGCTGTGCCCAGATTTTACAACACAACATGTGATAAAGACGAGGTTTTCGAGGTACGTATTACGTTGCGAGATGGTTAGATTGTGGGCTGGTATTCTTAATGCAATGAATTGATTCTTTATAGGGAATTTGGATATGTGGAGAGGTGATTTTATATGGTAAAATAAGAGTAGTATGTCATATATTTAAGAGAGGCTATATATGATTAAAAAAAATAATTAAGGGGAGCTACCTACTTTAAAGCCGTCCAAAATCCGAAAGTTTCTGAGGAAAATTGAACTGGAGGACCTGTTTTAGTGGGCAAAGTATCTCTAACGCATCTTAGCAGCAGTAGGGAACAAAAGAGATCTATACAACCTTTACAACCACTTATTATTAATGTTGGTGAGAGTGATGGCGATTCCTCAGAATAAGAGAAGTCATTTTGACCCTTAATCCTCTTTTCAGTTTTTGATAATATGTGGATGTACAGACATTTTTAATAATTTTCATTTGTGTGTTTTTTTTTAAATCTCTGTTGGCATTTTCATACATAAAAATTTCACCACTTCTAAAGTATTCTCATAAAATTCTTTTTTACATATTTTCTAAATTTTTTATTGTCACCTTTTAAGCACTTCTTTTCTTTTTCCATTTCTATATGGGATATTTTTTTCTTTTGCCCATGGCATTATATAAAACAAGAAAGAGTATGATACCATTTTTTTTTATATTTATTATATATAAATAATCAATCTTAATTGTAATTAGTTCATTTACGATTTCTATTTTTTTATGGCAGTATTATTTTCATATATGTGTTACTCTGTTTCAGTGAACTTGATGCAACATAAGGGCCCTAGATTTTGCCTCAGATCTAGATGCCCCCAACCGAGCCCCTTTCATTATTTTACATGTTTATATGCTTACACATTTATGTGTGAGGATGTTGCATGTGGAATCTTGAAATGAGGTCATTAAAAGACTCAGAGCCATGAGTCGTGCGATGTATTAAATCTTACCTTTTGGGGCACCCATTTTTTTAAATTTCTGTATTTATATTTAAGAAAACTAGCTATTTAATGAAGAAGAAACTCATTAATTATTTATATTTTTATTCAATATTTTTGTAGCTTGAATACCTTAGTTTTTGCAGTCAAAGATCATAAAGTTACAATAATTTAATATAAAATACTTATCATTTCTAGGATATTGTATATATACCTATAATTTTTGAAAATAGTGTTAGGTATATAAATAAATAATTAATCTTAATTGTAATTAGTTCACTTACGATTTCTATTGTTCCATGTCTGTATTATTTTTTATGCATGTATTACTCTATTTCAGTGAACCTGATGCAATATTGGGGCCTTAGATCTGGATGCCCTGGACCGAACCCCTTTCATTATTTTACACATTTATATGTTTATAAATTTATCTGTGAGGATAGGGCATGAGGAATCTTGAAATGTAGTCAGTAAAAGACTCGGAGCCATGTGTCGTGCGTTGTGTTAACTATTATCTGTTGAAACATACATTTTTTTAAAATTTATGTATTTATTTTTAAGAAAACTAGGCTATTTGATGAAGATGATTAATTATTTATCTTTTTATTCAATATTTTTGCAGCTTAACTGCTTCATTTATTGCAGTCAGAAATCATAAAGTTAGTCATTAAGTATAAAACACTGAATAATTTCTAGAATATTGTATACTTACCCACTGTTTCTAAGAATACTGTTTTTTAGTTCCGATTCTATTAGAATAGTCAATTTATTTTTAGTTTTCAGTTAGACTACCCTAATATTGTTATACATAACTGGAGTATTATAATAAAAATAGAACTTTATCAACAAATTGCGTATAATTTTTTCTGTTACCGAAATAGTTACCAATAATTTAGAATATAAACGATTTACTTTATAAAATAAATAAATAAAGCTTTTATTGTCATAAATTTCATAGGTGAAACATTACAACAACATAGGTTCACTTATAAAAGTGAACATACACGTAAGCACCCCACACTTGTACCTTCAGACATTAGCCTACTAATCCCAAAATTAAAAAGAGTGTTTAAAATTTTTAGTACAATAGTTTCTACAATTTCAAAATTATCAGCTAACAACATATTAAAAAGGCAATGCTTATTAAAGAATGTACTAATACGTAAAGTAAATTATTTTTAGCAGGAGTACATCTCTTAGTGTAGTAATATAAAAGAGGAAATTTTAATCCGCTTTTAAAATCTCTCATATTTAAAATTTCACTTAAAATATCAAACCCATTATAAGCACATAAACTCCTTCATTAAATAGCCCTATATAAATGGGATATAAAATTATCGATATGTCTAAACAGAAGGAAAAACTTCGATTTTAAAATTTTTGTGTATAACATTTTTCGTTGTTAAGGATATTTAGTTTGTGAAACTTGCTTATAAACCATTCGACAAATTTCTTGTTATATAACCGAAAAAGAAAATAGTAGAATGAGCCACTCCGATCCTGTTACAGTTCTCAAAAAAAAAATGTCACTAGTTTGATGCATATGTCAAATTTTGACGTAAAGATATACAGCGGTTTAACTATACTAGGTCCCAGCGTACAAACCCCTATTTTACAAACATACACTTCTGGAAGCATATCCTGAAGGAAATATACCATGTGCCCAAACTTTCACCAGCGTCCATCGAAAGCTGTGCGAAATCGGAGCAATCAAAATTAATTTTGGTACTAAAGGAAGACCAAGATCGATTAGAAGTGTTGAAGTTGAACCAAGGTTTCTTAAAAGGATAGAAGCCGATCTAGATAGTAGTACTAGGAAGGTAGGTTTAGAAGACAGAATTGCTAATTCTACAACTTGGAAAGTCCTTCATATACAAAAGGTGTAAGCCCTCTATGAGGGTGATGAACAATTTTAGAAAAATATGAACAAAATCATCGGTTCATTAAAGCCATATTATTCACAGACGAAGCTACGTTTACACTAACCGTCATAGCAACATCAGCGTCGATCACATTTTCATATGCTTCTCTGTCTATTGCAGTATATAGCAGGTCCCCGATGGTTCTCAGACGAGTCCATGTTCTGAAATTTCTGAGCCAGGACAATTATTTCCTTCCCATACCACCTTTGTTACCTCTATATAGTGGCCTTGTACGTTGTACCGTCTTGGGGAGTTAACTAGGTACTCTTGTCGATCTTCGGTAAGCTGCGTTTGATAATGGGTTATCCATTTTTTGATTGGGATTGGTTGTAAGTTAATCTTGTTCTGTGTCTGATCTTAGTGTTCAGCTACTTACCTTAATTTTTTATGTTCTCCATGTTTGTGGACTTTCTATTTCTCGACATTCTTGTTCTAGTCATATTCTTTTAGGTCTTCTGATTTCTCATCTGATTCTAATATTTAAAAGCCGATACTGATCAAGGTTTATGTTTTTCCTCATCCATTAGCTGGAGAATTCTGGCTGTTATCCATTTATTCTTAGAAATAAACTTTTGATATCCTAACATGTTATAGGTTACAAAATTCATCCTTAAGCTGTTCCAGACATCACCAATCTGAGATTCTATATTTGTTTCTTGTAGTCTCGTCAGTTGGTCATCTAGTTCATGTTGTAGGGCTGTCCTAGCCTCTTCGTTCTTTAGGTTTTAAAGAAGTATTGGATTTTTATATGACTTCGTTCCTTTATTTAACCATGTAAAATCACCTCTCCAAGAATTCTGATGTATATCCCTGTATATAATTTCTGTAATTTAAGTCAGTTTAATTACCGCTAGCTCCGCACTATGGGGATTTTCAGGAAGCATGAGATATTAGGAGATTTTAAACTTACAAACTGTATTTTTAGAAAGCAGCACAACACAATCAATGTATGTAAACGACAAATTTAATATTTAACTTGAGGATAGCGTGGGAGCATCTGTTTACTATAATATCACAAATTGCTGGCATCAAAAGTATAGTATCAACATGTTAGTTATATACGATGCCTCTCTTTTGATGTCCGCCCGATTCTTATTATAGAACTTGTTATTTGAATGGGTTACCCTGTAAACAGATGCCTCTAGTTACGGTCAATAGGAATGGAGATATAAATATTAGTTAAATTAAAATAAACCTGGGTAAATGAATTATTTGAAGAATGCGTTAATCACTCCGTTTATTTTTTCATTCTAGATCGTTTGTATAGTGCCAGCAAATGAATCTACGTTAATACTATTGGCAAACGTTTACTTTTCGCTAAAAATAGCCAGTCATTCTGGCTATGCCTGTTTCCTTTGTTTATTTTTAAAGTCAAAACAAACAGAGTTTCACGTTGACGACAACGAGACTGGTGAAAAGATGATTATTTTTCGCCTTGGGCGTATTTAAGTATGTTCCATCCAAGTAATGGAGGTAATTAAGGAGAGTTTCGGAAGTAATGTTTACTTCGGAATCTATTCAAATCGAGAATGGAGAAAAAGATAATGTCGTTTTTCTTATGGAACGTTTCTACATCTTTCTTTTTCAACTTCTATGTTAATTACGAACAGATTAAAGGAGTCTAAAGCAGGGTTGGATTGATATTTTATTATTGGTCGATTTTGTAATTTTCTGGAGGCTCAGGAATAGGTATGCTAAAAGGGTCATGAGATACAGTTTTCATGAGTGAGGGGATATTAGGATATTCAATTTTATGTTTGTTTTTACTAGAAAACCCCAATATTTTAGTTAAACAAAAGTAGCATCATCAATATGATTGTGAGGTTCTCGCCAAATCATTAACACTCCAAACTTCATAGATTAGTGAGTACCCAGTAGCCATCCTGTTAACGTTCTTGAGCAAGTATGGCAGCAAATTTTGGGAGCCCAATTTGTGCCTTGATCGCCAATTTTGCACCCAAAATATAATACAAGTGGGTTCAAAGCCTTTGGGTGAGCTTTCAGTGTCACTTCACCACATATATAACAGAAACTGTTGGGTATGTTTACACAGGACCGTGACGACATCGTTTACACACGTTGAGAATAATAGCATCGCTACAACGCTATCCTTATTCGCTAGGATAGAAGATATCCGTAACAACTACTCTTGTGGATGAAATTTAATGAAGAAGAAGGAGAAAAATGGTTGTCTTCTCTCTCGGGAGAATGCGTAAATATGTCATTTGATGGGTGGTCAAATTTTCACAATGAACAGGTCATACGGTCAACTATAACAACAGAATGACACTATTGATGCCTCTGGAAAGTCTTAAACTTCGGAATTTTGTCGAAACTTTGTCGTGTTCTAATTTCCTGAACCTGAACTAACCTGAACTAGAATAACAATGTTATATACAATCTATCGTAACAGTAACGAAGTGAATTTTGATTTCCAACTTTGTCGCTTGAACTTTGGTGGACCTCCCTTCGCCCTTGCCTCACCACTCAGCGGTTTGGCATTTGATCGACGGATCGTACTGAAAACACCATGAATCGTCGCAGATTACAATTTTATTTAAAAAATTTTCATGCATGTCTGCCCACTAAACCAAATCGCGTGAAACTTCCACACGAAGCTCTTTCAGCTTCGCAGACATTTATTTCCCGAGAACATCATGCAAAATGGGGTTCACTACACTTGTTGAGTGCATCTAAGAACATTTCAACAGTAATTCGGCGATTATATATTATATTCTCATCGGTAGTCGAAGTTAAAGGACTCCCCTCCCGTGGATCGTCTTCCAGCGACTGTCGATATTCCTTGAACCGCGCATACCACTCAAAAACTTTGCTATGGCTTAAACAATCCTCACAATACGCTATTTCCCATAATTCGAATGTTTCCAAACCACTTTTTTCCAATTTGAAACAAAATTTGACTGCGGCACAGTGCTCCATAGCAAAAATTGTGACGCAGTGGCAATCAACCTCTACATCAAAAGAACAGAGCTGGTAAAGAAATGAAGTTTCAGCACTCATATCTCTACTGTGGGTAACTAAGGCATGATATTACATAGTTCTGCCGTCGAGTAACAAACGCTAATTCTAAATTTTATATAAAATTAGTCTCGGGACTTTTTGAATGAACTGTAAATGGGTATATATTTTCGAAACCAAATTATTTGATTTAAAAGTTGATGCCATTTAGATAATTTAATTATTAATATTTCAATAAAGTAATAAAAAAGTATAACTTTAAAACAGCTTATCCTTGACGTAGGTCTAGACGAGATCCAACTTCTACCATAACTTGAAGCCTCAAGATGGTAACGCGTGGTGGATTGAGCACAAGGAACGGGACTGGCTGTTACAGCTTCTCCTGGGTCATCAATACCATCTTGGAAGAGATGAAAAGGAGAGGAGCAACGAGAATCGTCGAAATATCGACGACAGAGCGATGAAACATCAGTGAAAGATCGACGAAAAGAAGAAGAAAGAAAGATCGGTGGAAGAGAAAAGAAAAAGAAAGAAGAAGCCTGAAATAAACGCCCAAAATTAGTGACTGGTTTTTATCAATCTCTTGCAGAGAATGCACAAGATAAAAATTAGTTTTAAACCGGGAATACAAGGATGAAATTTAACTTATCCTAGTTGATATGTGGCTTCATATCTGACTGACAAGTTCTTTCGCATTTGTGGAAAACATCCGTCACAACTTTAAACCATAACTAGGCAACATAATTAACAAGCTATAACGGCCCACGGGAAAAAAAATGCTACGTACACTTGCACAAGAGATCTCATCGCCGATATCTATCGGCTAATCCCTTATAAAGGACAAAAGGTTCAGAGAAAAATAAAACCACAACTGCAAACCTAACCGTAGTTCTGAATACATTCATAAGTCACTAATCTGCAATTGGCAACACTGCCTGTTGGTACCATATCTCATTCTAATGAAGGTATCGCGAAAAACAGGATTTCTGTAATTTCGGATGTCGACAAGCGGAATAATTCTACGTCAATGTGCTGACAAGTTCAGGACGTCTATCATTTGAACAGCTGTCAAGTGCCAAATCATCCACGAGGGGCTCTTGTTTATAATGGAATATATTGGTTTAAAAATATGTTTCAAAGTAACCAAACCGTCAGGTAAATACCCTTCACAAATCTAAAATTACAAGGAAATAAATATACCATTTCAAGTCTCTCTTTTACTGTTTGGGCTTCCTTTAAATTATTTTTTTTTTGGTTAGGCAGAGGACAACTTTAGGACAAGTTCCCCAAAGCATATATTTAAGCTAATCTAGTTCATTTATGCCAAACAGGGAGTTAGCTGCTCATCGACGAATGCCAAGAAATACAATATTAATTACCAGATGAATCATTATAGATCGCCAAGTAGAATTATAGTGAAGTGATTTCAGCCTAATGTAAACTTGAAATATATCGACTGCTGAAAACATTTAAGTGCAAAAATAGTGATATTACCAACTTGAAATGTACATGGACCTAAAATTTGTGTTGTAAAGTGGAGAAATTAATTATATGATTAAATTACTGGATTACTTTGTTTCCTGTGTTTTGTTTCACACCGAGATTAAAACCCAAACAAATGTCATTCATAAGTAATTATTCTTAAGGTAACCGTCAAGATATTGAGTTAAAAAAAAAACAATTAAATAAAAATTAACCTCAAAGACTCAGATCTCTAATAACTTCTTACTGAAAAAAATTGATGCTGGTAGCCGTTACTATGTGGTAGTTAATCATCTTCGGGAAATGTTTAAAAAGGAACTACTATGTTTTATACCACTAAATTTATTTAGAAAACAGTGACTGCAGTTTCAACTCACAGAGTCATTTTCAAACTGAATTACAATACAAAGGTAGACTAAGTATTCAATACAGAAACATGAGAAAATTTAACAATAAATAAAAACTACCTGAGAAATTACATTATTACAAAGGGGAGGTATTAAATTTTGGGAACTAATTATTATTTGGCGACATCAAATAACGGGGAAAACCCAAGTTCTATATGGTCATTAAGCAAATTTACATTTTTATTTTTACTATGTTTATATATTTCTAAAGATTCAAGAATATTTAACTTTTGGCCCTTTGTTGAAAAATGTAATGTCAGTGTTGCTGAAATTAGGAAAACTGTGGCTGTGTTCTAAGCAATGGTTGGCAAAGCTCGAGTCTATTTTTTGTAGGCTATATGATTGGTAGTGTTCTAAAAAGCGAGTTTTAAAGCTTCTACCACTTTGTCCAATATACAAGCTATCACACTCTGAACATTTTAACTTATAAACTCCTGATTTATCAAATTTATTAATTTTATCTTTAGCATTGTAAAGGATAGTGGACAGATTGTGTTGAGATTTAAAGGCTATTTTATGTTTGGAAAGAGTATTAGCTATGTTTTCTGATAGGGTATCACAGTATGACAAAGATATATAAGATGAACTACCTTTATCATTTTTTTTTTTGGGATATATTGAATTAAAAGCTAGTTGTTTTTGGTTTTTAGTTATTAATTTCTTTATGGTTTGTTGGGAGAAATTGTTTGATATTTGATATTGCAATCCTTTCAATGATATTTAGTTCCTCTTGAAGATCTTCTTCAGAGAGAGGCAAAGAGAATGCTCTATGTATCATTGAATTGTATGCAGCCATTTTGTGTTGTAAGGGGTGAAAAGAGTCGTTAGATATAGTATTACCTGTAAACGTTGGTTTTCTAAAAATCTTAAAATTACGCTGATTATTGAGGTGAGATATGGTGAGATCAAGAAAATTTATTTTATTATTTTCAGTTTTCAGAGTAAATTGAATTTTTGGATGGCAATTATTAATGTATTGTAAGAATTTTTGAAGCTGTCTAGTAGTGCCTTTAAAACATGCTAGAACATCATCCACATATCTGTACCAGTCACTTTTTTCTTAATAAATTTAGTGGTATAAAACATAGTAGTTCCTTTTTAAACATTTCCAGAAGACTCCTTATTGATATTTGGTTACAAACAATTTAGACAAGTAATATTTTTCTTTTGATAAATTTTAACTAAAGTAGGGCTAAATGTGTCAAAAATCTATATTGGAGGGGATCTAAATAAACAAAAATTTGACAAGCAATATAATAAATATTTTCAACCCAATCCTGGTCTAAAGGATAAAAATTATTTAAACAAGACAAATACCGAACAAACATTATTATAAATACAAAAATTCGAGGATTTCGCATAGATGTTGTTGATTTCCTACATGGTCGTGTTTACCAAACACTCGAAAAATCTACCTAAAACCCGTGTTATGATAATAAAAGCGGAGGTCGATGACATTTCGACTAAACAAGGCGTTAAAGGTGACAATCCACATCACTACGGCTAAATTTCAATAATAATGAATAAATTGGAATTTATGTGACATTTTCGAGAGTCTTTTGAAATGAGTTAATTGTTAATTTTAATGCTGTTGAATATTCCAACAGAAACCGTTTGAGAATAGGGCGATTTTGCTCCGCTTCTTTTACCGCTAATGACACTCAAAAGAACGTTATTTTAAACGAAACGAGTAAAGTTTACTTTAAATCGACAGAATATCTTTAGAACGATTCCATAAAGCTGTTTAAGTCTTTGACAAATTATACACTTATGCTGAATTTAAGAGTGAAGTAGTTTTTTCAAGAACTTTGTAAGAATATTTGATTTAATTGGTATTTTAAACCGAAGCATCTATTCCTTGAAGACCGGAGTTCAAACAATTGATTTTTAAGTTTAAATATGCTAAAAAATGCTGATTTAAACTTTATAGACACAATGTTTTATTACGTAGATAAAATAATATATTAAGAGTGGTTTTAGGGTATATGAACTTCGAATTAAACCAGAAATTTGAATTATTTACTTCCATTTGCCTAAAGACGGTTAAAAAACTTTAAAACATGATCAAAAGAATGCTGATAAAAAATTGAGGTGCATGAAGTTTTTCCTCTTCTTTTTTTCGCAAAAATTCTTTGGCTTTAAGAAA
This sequence comes from Diaprepes abbreviatus, assembly GCA_034092305.1. Classification (NCBI taxonomy): domain Eukaryota; kingdom Metazoa; phylum Arthropoda; class Insecta; order Coleoptera; family Curculionidae; genus Diaprepes; species Diaprepes abbreviatus. Next base: position 252,538 of record JASJET010000247.1, read on the forward strand.
CAAGTCTTGAAGTCAGCTTGCCTGCAACGTATACTCAGAGACAACGATGACATGAATTTTCATAATTTTTGAGAAGAGTGTATTTTACAACGTCAACCATATTTAATATAAGCATTATCAGAAGAAAATAATGAAAATAAATTGATGTAAAAATTAAGAGTATTTACTTTATTCGTCAGGCCAGTTTCACCCACGTTTTTGATGGGATTATTTCGCGGATAGAATAAAATTCACGAAAACTTGCTACAAGCAATAAATTTCTTTGATTTATTCCTACTAAAACTAAGTTATCGTTGCCCGCGAGCAATTTTAGAATCCTAAAACTCTCTAATATTTAAAACTGAAGTTAAATTTTTGCGTTCATTCAGTGCATTCCTTTTCATTTCGAAAGGTTAACATGTTTGTGATGATCGTCTCTTAAATTGTATAGAAAAAAACAACTAATTACTAATTCGAGGCGCCACAGTTTAGACAGATTCGAATGTATGGAAAGTATAAACACAAATGTTTCTTTTCACACAAAGTAGATTGATTTATGATAATTATAAGAATTTTATTTATAAATTGTTAATTTAATTTTCTTACATCGCAGTCTAAGGGTCTATTTACCTGAATCAACTCAAGATAAGTTATCAATTCTACGAGAAAAAAAAATTATTACAGCTCAAACGAGGCCACAAAAAGGGATTAACTTCAATTATTACTGAATTTTCTCGATAAAGAGATGATATAGTAATAATAACAATAAATTCACACCGAACGAGATTTAAAAAAACAGTTTTTGAATAGGATTATGCCCAAAAAGGGAAGACAGGTTAACCAAGAAGAAGAATAGAAGAAGAAAAAGATATGGGAAATCTTAATAACACAATAAGTAGATTGATTTAGGATAATTCTAAGAATTTTATTAATAAATTATTAATTTCATTTTCTTTTACCTGAATCAACTCAAGACAAGTTATCAGTTCTATGAGAAAAAAAACTAGTACAACTGAAACGAGGTGTCAAAAAAGGGGATAGCTTTGAAGATGAGTTTAAAGGCCACAAAAAAGGATTAACTTTAATTATCACTCAATTGTCTCGATGTGCTGATGATATAGTGATAATAACAATAAGTGCACACAGAACGAGATCTAAAAAACAATGTTTGAATAGGGTTATGTCCAAAAAGGGATGGCAGGTTAACCAAAAAGAAGAAAAGAAGAAGAAAAAGATATGGGAAATTTTAGTAAAGTATTCTTACTTAAAATGTTAGCTGTGAAAATTAAAAGATCTAACAGAGTCCGAGGCCTAGAATTGATTGACGCATCTATAAAAACATTGAATTTTTCCACAGTCAAAACTAATTTTAATTGAGATGTTGACTGTATTCAAGTAAAAACATAATTTTGCCCAGAAACGGTAATTTATACAATAGAAATCCTAAACAATACCATATTTTTCTTGATTTTTAATGAATTTTATTTTTAATTAATAATGTAATAAATCTCCTTAAAAACTATACCAAAAAAAACAAAAACAAAGTTTGAATAATTTTTCAAAAAAACCCAAGGTTTTTTTAAGTAATGAATTTATTCCAAACTTTACGTCACCATTGTATATATAAGCAAACATTGGAAATTAAAAAAGTAGTCTTGTTCTTAATTTAAATTATTTGTCATTCACTCATTATTTGTAATAGCGTAATCCAGCACCAAGCTGCATCATCATTTCGTTATTAACCAGGCTTTATTACTCATTAATTCGAGGCAAATATTTAATTGGTACTAAGTGTCGCAAATACAACTTGTTTGTTTTAGATAAGACCTAAGATGTACTATAAAATTTATTATAAATGATTGCCATGTTTTTCTGTTAAGTCATGAATATTGTCATCTCATCAAAAACATGAATGTTAATAATGAGGTAAGTTCTACATGGACTATTCATTATTATAGTTGAGTGTTAAGATTCGTCAATGATTTTGAAATTCTAAATTTAAGCTAAATATTGATACTTAAGAATATCCACAAAACCAAAATGTCGATTTTATTTTTTGGAAGTCGGAGACAAAGAGACGATTTTTCCAGGTCTGTATCCGAGGATATATTCAGTCTAATCAACGTTTCCCATACCAAATTTTTTGTACTTCTTTGTTCCCCCAAACAGGCAGAAATATTCCATTGAGAGTATTTTTCAAGTTTTGTATTATTTTAGTCTTTTTTGTAGGTTAAGCTATCATTTTAGTTTTAATCATTGACGTAAGCGATAATATAGACTGCGGAGACAGTTGGTTCATGCTTAAAGCGTTTTCGAGGAGCAACACCTCTCCGTCATTAGAAAGAGAGGTCCTGCTCCTCGAAAACGCTCTATCTCCTCTTAAAGGTGAGCCAACTTAATTCTATAGGAGTTGGATCTATCTTAAAGTAATAACTCAATTTTACTGTTCATAATGACTATACAGGGCGTCCGCCAATTTATTCCCGTTTCTAGAAGGGGTTCGATGAAAGAAAAATGTTGGGAATAGCTGGTCTAAATTATAAAAAATTATAAGGAGTATCTCCTTACGTTCTATGTTAAAGAAGAGTGTACAATATTCCGTTCAAATCACTTCACTCAACATCGTGGGAAACTTTAAAGCATTCACAAAATGTGATGGAACAAAATACTTATATAAGAAGCCTTAACATTATTTAATAAAAAAAAACTTCGTCGAATCGATAATATTATTCTTTGTTTGATAAATAAGGAGCTTTTTACTTACACACAAGTAAAGATCTACTGGATTTCCTTTGCTCAAAGGTTTTTATATAAAACGGGGATTATTTGTTTTCTCTCTCTGTTATTGCCAGGTTTTCTCGATAAAAACTGATCAAAAAATTTTTACATGACGCAAATAAGTAAATAAAAGAAAATATATAATTTTTGTGCGGGTTTTTAAGGCATTTAAGGAGCCGAGAACGCTGAAATTGTCGAAATATTACACTGACTCTATTATGAGTTTTTACTTCAGTATGTAGACATATACCTGTTTATTTTAGATAGGCTCTTGTTTTTCTGATCTGACTCTATTTCATATTCTCATAAGTAATAAGTACCTTTTAGGCTCAAAACGTACACTTAGTGCTCTCAAAAGTAATCTAATAATAAAAAACTCACCTGTGCTCTTCTCTGATCATAAGTCAAAGTAATCGTCACATGCCCCTCCTTCCCCTCCTCGATCTTAACAACTGTACTTTCGGCCAAGCGAAGCGCAGGACTTTTCTCAGCTGAGTGTACAAAATCCTCCGTCCTCATATCTTCAATTCTCTTAAATTCCCCGTTGGCCAACTGAATCAGTTGCCCTTTCTGGAAGTTTTCCGGTACCGTATTGTTATTCAAATGTCTCTTTGGTGATCTTGGAGGTGATATGGTAGCCGCTAACCTTCTCCGACCTTCAGGTGGTTTCTGGAGGTCCAAAGGTGCGTTACGAAGGATATCTTCGGGCCTTGTTAGGATGCGATGCTTCATAGAACCTTCCTTTCCGGAAGGTACCTTGAAACTCGGGCTCTGGGGTAGAGGGGAGTGAGGGATCGTTGGTATTGCCGTGGGAGTTACAGGAGAGGTGCGTTTATCTCTTAAAACGCCTCCGCCTTGATTCGTTTTGACTATAGAGGAAGGTGGGCTGAACGTACCCGGAGGAGATAAGAACGTCGCCGTACTGCTAGCAGTCGGAGGACCTGGAGAAAATATTTCTTGTGGACTTAGTGGAGTTGGAGGAAAGGGGGGAGTGCGCAGCATGTAAGGTTGCTGACATAATGTTGGGTAAGGGAAAGATGTGTACTGAGGGCTATATATCCTATAAGACGAATAAGGTAATAGAGGATCTTCCTTGATCTCTTCCTTTGGTTGTGTGAGATTTACGGGGATTGCGGAGGGAGGAGGGGAGGGATACTTGCTGATTGGCCTCGACGGAGCTATCCGGGTACCGTTGGGGTACGTCGTGGTGTTCACGCCATTGTAACTTCTGTAAGGAAGAAATATTGGTGATGGGTCTTGTGTACATCTAAGGGAGAAAGAATATCGATGTAGTTTATTAGGATACAGAACCAAAGTGCTTGCAGAAGTGAGTTGAGGGTATTTTACTATCTTTGCTTCGATACAACCTCCAATACCTTCAGTACCACTTCTGCATGCGCCTCGATTAAAGCAAAACTGTTAACAGGTTACTTGCTCAATTTAAACAAACACAGAGTCAATTGAGAACAACAAAAACCTTTCTTACCTTGTTGCAGATGGCAGTAGTTTTGGAGCTGGTCGAAGAAACACCTCTGGAGGCTGTTTGGGAGGGTTTCGGCTCCACGGTTCCGAGTAGGTCATGTAGGGCAGTCGTCCTTCAATACCTGCGGAAATCATCGGCCCAATGGCCTTTTACAGCCTGTCTGTAAAGAAAAAGAAACCTAATTAACATCAGTAGCGCTTCGTTTACGTTATTTCGAATTGGCGATCGTCAGTATAGATGGTCTGTCAATGTGTAAGGGGGAATCATTGGAACGTGTGTGGTAGGTCCATACTTTTTCGATTGTTTCTTAAATATAGGCTTTATTAGACACTATTTTTTGGAAATTGTTTCATTGAATATTCGCGAAAGAATGCAGCTGTAACTAGATCGTGCTCCTGCGCACTTCCAAGTTAACGACAGAAATGAGTTAGATACTCAGTATCCCAATAGATGGAGAAATATAATACAACGCCTTTAGATCTTACAATGATTTTTTCTTATGGGGATATATCGGAAATATTGTTTATAATATACCGTTAAGGATACCCGAAAATATGAAAAAACGAATAATATCAGTGTTTTCGTCTATAACACCAAACATGTATGTAACTGAAGTTTGTATCTATGCAACCACACTCACATCGATATACAAACCAGTAGACATCAATTATACAAAATATTTTTGTAACTCATTAAACTTTCTCTATTTTATTTCGGAATATTGATGATAATAAAAATATAACACTCCCAAAAAAAGTTGGTTGATTTCTACCATCTCGAACACCGCCATATTGACACGTGAACACGTTAATGACGAACTGTGCATAAGCTGATTTCTAGATTAATTAAGAATTATTTCGAAAATAAGAAAAAACCACTTCTTTTTTATTTTCGAATATAAAAGATATACGAAAAATGTTATTTCTAAAAAAAATTTAGCTAATTTGAAAGAAAGGTGCACCGCGATATTGGACTGCAAACGTGAAAACGCTATTAAGGTAACGGCAGATTTTCAATATATAACAATAAATATTGTAAAAATACGAAAAATAAGTACTTTTTTATTTAATAATATGAAAGAAAATATAGGAATTAAACCTTTAAAAAAATTTGGTTTATTTCTAAAGTTAGTAACACCCCCATATTGGTCTGCGAATGGGAAAATGTAAACTCTGGTAGAGATTGATTTTCAATATATAACAATAAATATTGTAAAAATATAAAAAAAGTACTTTTTTTTTATTTAATAATATGAAAGAAAATATAGGAATTAAGCCTTTAAAAAAATTTGGTTCATTTCTAAAGTTAGTAACACCGCCATATTGGTCTACGAATGGGAAAATGCAAACTCTGGTAAAGATTGATTTTCAATATATAACAATAAATATTGTAAAAATACGAAAAAAGTACTTTTTTTATTTAATAATATGAAAGAAAATATAGGAATTAAGCCTTTAAAAAAATTTGGTTCATTTCTAAAGTTAGTAACACCGCCATATTGGTCTACGAATGGGAAAATGCAAACTCTGGTAAAGATTGATTTTCAATATATAACAATAAATATTGTAAAAATACAAACAAAAAGTACTTTTTTTATTTAATAATATGAAAGAAAATATAGGAATTAAGCCTTTAAAAAAATTTGGTTCATTTCTAAAGTTAGGAACACCGCCATATTGGTCTACGAATGGGAAAATGCAAACTCTGGTAAAGATTGATTTTCAATATATAACAATAAATATTGTAAAAATACAAACAAAAAGTACTTTTTTTATTTAATAATATGAAAGAAAATATAGGAATTAACCCTTTAAAAAAATTTGGTTCATTTCTAAAGTTAGGAACACTGCTATATTGGTCTACGAATGGGAAAATGCAAACTCTGGTAAAGATTGATTTTCAATATATAACAATAAATACTGTAAAAATACGAAAAAAAAAGTACTTTTTTTATTTAATAATATGAAAGAAAATATAGGAATTAAGCCTTTAAAAAAATTTGGTTCATTTCTAAAGTTAGGAACACCGCCATATTGGTCTACGAATGGGAAAACGCAAACTCTGGTAAAGATTGATTTTCAATATATAACAATAAATATTGTAAAAATGCGAAAAAAAAGTACTTTTTTTATTTAATAATATGAAAGAAAATATAGGAATTAAACCTTTAAAAAAATTTGGTTCATTTCTAAAGTTAGGAACACCGCCATATTGGTCTACGAATGGGAAAATGCAAACTCTGGTAAAGATTGATTTTCAATATATAACAATAAATATTGTAAAAATACGAAAAAGAAGTACTTTTTTATTTAATAATATGAAAGAAAATATAGGAATTAAGCCTTTAAAAAAATTTGGTTCATTTCTAAAGTTAGGAACACCGCCATATTGGTCTGCGAATGGGAAAATGCAAACTCTGTTAAAGATTGATTTTCAATATATAACAATAAATATTGTAAAAATACGAAAAAGAAGTACTTTTTTTATTTAATAGTATGAAAGAAAATATAGGAATTAATCCTTTAAAAAAATCTGGTTCATTTCTAAAGTTAGTAACACCCTCATATTGGTCTACGAACGGGAAAATGCAAACTCTGGTAAAGATTGATTTTCAATATATAACAATAAATATTGTAAAGATACGAAAAAAAAGCACTTTTTTTATTTATTAATATGAAAGAAAATATAGGAATTAAGCCTTTAAAAAAATTTGGTTCATTTCTAAAGTTAGTAACACCCCCATATTGGTCTGCGAATGGGAAAATGCAAACTCTGGTAGAGATTGATTTTCAATATATAACAATAAATATTGTAAAAATACGAAAAAAAAGTACTTTTTTTATTTAATAATATGAAAGAAAATATAGGAATTAAGCCTTTAAAAAAATTTGGTTCATTTCTAAAGTTAGTAACACCCCCATATTGGTCTGCGAATGGGAAAATGCAAACTCTGTTAAAGATTGATTTTCAATATATAACAATAAATATTGTAAAAATACGAAAAAAAAAGTACTTTTTTTATATAATAATATGAAAGAAAATATAGGAATTAAGCCTTTAAAAAAAATTGGTTCATTTCTAAAGTTAGTAACACCCTCATATTGGTCTGCGAACGGGAAAATGCAAACTGGTAGAGATTGATTTTCAATATATAACAATAAATATTGTAAAAATACGAAAAAAAAGTACTTTTTTTATTTAATAATATGAAAGGAAATATAGGAATTAAGCCTTTAAAAAAATTTGGTTCATTTCTAAAGTTAGTAACACTCCCATATTGGTCTGCGAATGGGAAAATGCAAACTCTGGTAGAGATTGATTTTCAATATATAACAATAAATATTGTAAAAATACGAAAAAAAAGTACTTTTTTTATTTAATAATATGAAAGGAAATATAGGAATTAAGCCTTTAAAAAAATTTGGTTCATTTCTAAAGTTAGTAACACTCCCATATTGGTCTGCGAATGGGAAAATGCAAACTCTGGTAGAGATTGATTTTCAATATATAACAATAAATATTGTAAAAATACGAAAAAAAAGTACTTTTTTTATTTAATAATATGAAAGGAAATATAGGAATTAAGCCTTAAAAAAAATTTGGTTCATTTCTAAAGTTAGTAACACCCCCATATTGGTTTGCGAATGGGAAAATGCAAACTCTGGTAGAGATTGATTTTGAATATATAACAATAAATATTGTAAAAATACGAAAAAAAAGTAGTTTTTTTATTTAATAATATGAAAGAAAATATAGGAATTAAACCTTTAAAAAAATTTGGTTCATTTCTAAAGTTAGTAACACCCCCATATTGGTCTACGAATAGGAAAATGCAAACTCTGGTAGAGATTGATTTTCAATATATAACAATAAATATTGTAAAAATACGAAAAAAAGTACTTTTTTATTTAATAATATGAAAGAAAATATAGGAATTAAGCCTTAAAAAAAATTTGGTTCATTTATAAAGTTAGTAACACCCCCATATTGGTTTGCGAATGGGAAAATGCAAACTCTGGTAGAGATTGATTTTGAATATATAACAATAAATATTGTAAAAATACGAAAAAAAAGTAGTTTTTTATTTAATAATATGAAAGAAAATATAGGAATTAAGCCTTTAAAAAAATTTGGTTCATTTCTAAAGTTAGTAACACCCCCATATTGGTCTACGAATAGGAAAATGCAAACTCTGGTAGAGATTGATTTTCAATATATAACAATAAATATTGTAAAAATACGAAAAAAAGTACTTTTTTATTTAATAATATGAAAGGAAATATAGGAATTAAGCCTTTAAAAAAATTTGGTTCATTTCTAAAGTTAGTAACACCACGATATTGGTCTGCGAATGGGAAAATGCAAACTCTGGTAGAGATTGATTTTCAATATATAACAATAAATATTGTAAAAATACGATAAAAAAGTACTTTTTTATTTAATAATATGAAAGAAAATGTAGGAATTAAGCCTTTAAAAAAATTTGGTTCATTTCTAAAGTTAGAAACACCGCCATATTGGTCTACGAATGGGAAAATGCAAACTCTGGTAAAGATTGATTTTCTATATATAACAATAAATATTGTAAAAATACGAAAAAAAAGTACTTTTTTTATTTAATAATATGAAAGAAAATATAGGAATTAAGCCTTAAAAAAATTTTGGTTCATTTCTAAAGTTAGGAACACCGCCATATTGGTCTACGAATGGGAAAATGCAAACTCTGGTAAAGATTGATTTTCAATATATAACAATAAATAATGTAAAAATACGGAAAAAGAGTAGTTTTTTATTTAATAATATGAAAGAAAACATAGGAATTAAGCCTTTAAAAAAATTTGGTTCATTTCTAAAGTTAGTAACACCCCCATTTTGGTTTGCGAAAGGGAAAATGCAAACTCTGGTAAAGATTGATTTTCAATATATAACAATAAATATTGTGAAAATACGAAAAAAAAGTAGTGTTTTTATTTAATAATATGAAAGAAAATATAGGAATTAAGCGTTTAAAAAAATTTGGTTCATTTCTAAAGTTAGTAACACCCCCATTTTGGTTTGCGAAAGGGAAAATGCAAACTCTGGTAAAGATTGATTTTCAATATATAACAATAAATAATGTAAAAATACGGAAAAAGAGTAGTTTTTTATTTAATAATATGAAAGAAAACATAGGAATTAAGCCTTTAAAAAAATTTGGTTCATTTCTAAAGTTAGTAACACCCCCATATTGGTCTGCGAATGCGAAAATGCAAACTCTGGTAAAGATTGATTTTCCATATAAAACAATAAATAATGTAAAAATACGGAAAAAGAGTAGTTTTTTTATTTAATAATATGAAAAAAAACATAGGAATTAAGCCTTTAAAAAAATTTGGTTCATTTCTAAAGTTAGTAACACCCTCATATTGGTCTGCGAATGGGAAAATGCAAACTCTGGTAAAGATTGATTTTCAATATATAACAATAAATATTGAAAAAATACGAAAAAAAACTACTTTTTTTATTTAATAATATGAAAGAAAATATAGGAATTAAGCCTTTAAAAAAATTTGGTTCATTTCTAAAGTTAGTAACACCCCCATATTGGTCTGCGGATGCGAAAACGCAAACTCTGGCAAAGATTGATTTTCAATACTCATTTCACGTGAAATCTGTTTATGGGACACAAATGCGAGATGATGGTGTGTACCGAACGCAATGGCCTGAGGAATCCAATAATAGGACGAAACAGCGCTGTCGTTATTTTTCAGACGTGGAGTTTTGCCATGATCTTAGGATTCTCGGCACTTTTTAACATGAATTTCCTATTTTATAATATAGATGCATATATATATATATATATATATATATATATATATATATATATATATATATATATATATACATATCGATTACTGTACAAATTACTTTTTGATAATACAACATAACGGTATTTTTTTCTTCCACATATCATTATCAAAAACGTAACTAAAAAAAATGATTGATTATCTAAACGTATCCGCCAGAAACAATAGTTGAACATGTTTTTGTTGCGTGTTACAGTAAAAATTCGTTATCACGAAAAGTTCTCTTTTTGTTAGATAACAAGTTACAATGTTTTTTATTCCTTCGACGAACGTACAAATTATATATGTATTGTAGTATAATGAGATCGCTTAAATTTACTCCTAAACAAAGTTCCCGCGTCATCGTGTCTTTAAACTTAATTCGTACTTTTTGTTTGTTCGTGCATAACTTGAGATAAGAGAGGGAGATTATCGTGAAACTTTCGGTAATAATCCGGACAAAATAGACGTTTAACTTTGCAAAAATTCGCATTGGCGATTTTCAGAAGGGGTTCGCAAGAAGAAAAAGGTTGAGAAGCGCTGTTCTAAGAGATTTAGATAGATATATAATTAGATTAAGTCTTTATTTATTCCAATAAGTATCACTTACAAAAAACCCATAAGTGTAAAGAACAATGTTAAAAAAAAAACATTACTTTACAGTAACTAAACATCATCATAAAAATTATAATTTATTCTCAGCTGTAGATAAAAAAAGAAAAAAAATGAAAAGGAAAACACCTCAACAATAATTATAAAGTTTTAAATACCTTTCTTGAATAGTTCTATCAAATTAATGTAGCAGAAACAAAACAATAAAAACTTAAGATAAAGGGCAATATTATAAATGAAAAAAAAATTAAATAACAAGGAAACTTACACATATTTAATGTTTAATGATACAACCAACAACAAAAGTTCTACTTCGAGACAATGCTGTCTTTATCATACTCATAAAACTCTTCCAATGTATACAGGGTGAGTCAACGATTGGATGAAGTAAGTTTGTGCCTTTTCGGTGAAATTAACAAAGAAACTATATTTATTGTTTGATACAATTTATTTTTACGCAGATTTAAAAAAATATTTAGGACTCTACAGGGAGAGCCAAAAAACTAGGACAGCATAAAGTTGTATTTTTTTAAATAGAACACCCTATATATGAATCGTATTTTCGATTTAGCTTATAATTTTAAATCTTTTTTATTAAGGGTTTACTATAACAAAACTTTATAGTTTCTGAGACAATTAAGTTTAAAGAAAAAGTCACATTTTCAAGCATCAATTCAATCCTAAATAACGTTTTCAATTTTGTGAAAAATATATTCAAATTTAGAATTTAGCAAGGCCAAGGACAAGTTAACATAATTTTTACCTAATATTTGCAATAAAAGCTACAGGGTGTTGAACACATCGGCTCAAATTTGAACAAGTTTTAATGAATAAATATCTTTTTTTTTTTTAAATGATACACCCTGTATATTTTCATGTTATTTAATAGAGTAATAAAAACCCTAAAAGTTTTGTTTAATATATCCTATACCTATTTATAATAGTTTTTGAGATATTTCAGTTTTTCTTATTTTCCATATTTTTTTACAGAATTAGTCTTCATTATCATAGTAGCCATGTAAAATAATAAAAAGAAACTACAGAAACAAACAGAATGTGGTTAAATATGATGAAATACATTATTCGTTATATTACAACGGCAATAGTTTAATTAAACATAATGTGAAAAAATTAACACAACAATAACGACAAGGCAAATACATATTTACTTTTATACTAAATTGAAACAAAAAAATTACCTATTAAATACTGAAATTAATTATTTCTTTTTAATAAGTGTTCGAATAAACGACCCTCTTGTGCAATGCACAAATTTAGTCTTTTTTGCAGATTTTCTCGGACCCTGGACAAAATTACTGGCGTTATTCTTCTACAGGTATCCCTAATCCTGTTTCGCATATCTTCCACTGTTGTTGGTGGATTAACGCACACCTTATTTTTAATATAACCCCATAGGAAGAAATCTAATGGGGTGATGTCGCAAGACCTTGGTGGCCACTCAATGAAACCCCCACGTCCAATCCATTTTTGCGGATATCGTTGGTCCAAAAACGCACGAACTTCACGATGGTAATGCGGAGGCGCACCATCGTGCTGGAACCACATACTGTCGAGCTCATCCCTATCGAGACCTTGAAGCAGTTGGGGTAGTTCTTCTTGTAGAAAGTTCAGGTAACTATGGCCATTTAGTGGTTCATTAAAAAAGTGGGGTCCAATAATTCGATTATGATGAATGCCACACCAAACATTTAATGACCAGTGGTTTTGATGTTGCACCTCTCTAATCCAAAATGGGTTTTCTGTGGCATAATAATGCATGTTGCGTCTATTTACGGCACCGTTACTTCTAAAAGTAGCTTCATTACTAAACGTTACCTTACATAATAAATTTGAATTTAATTGAATCTCCGCATTTATTATACGACAAAAGTTTACACGACTTTCAAAATCCTGTCCATGCAATTCTTGGTGTAATTCCATGTGATATGGATGATACCTATATTTCTTGGTAGTACGATTAGCGGTGGATTGTGATGTTTCACATAATGCTGCTAACTGACGGCTACCAATATAAGGATTTTCCTGAACATTTAACAATACTTGTAGTTCTTTTTCTTCATTAGTTACTGGTTTGTTGACCACTTTACGTTTTGGATAATCAACAGTACCAGAAGAATCAAATCTTTGCATTAAGTTTTGAAAAGTATGGGTATTAGGCTGGCGTCGATCAGGATACTTCATTTTGTACATTTTTTGAGCAAGAAGGCAATTTTTTTGAGCCTCTCCTATTGTATAAATCATATCTATTAACTCATTCTTTGGAAAATTCATTTTACAATATAAGATGAATGCAAAAAAAACCAAACTACACTACATAAAAACCAAAAGAAGCGATTGCGGTTATAAATTTGACACACAGAAAAATGTTCTTTTACATTTTTTTTGCCATGGCTACTATGATAATGAAGACTATTTCTGTAAAAAAATATGGAAAATAAGAAAAACTGAAATATCTCAAAAACTATTATAAATAGGTATAGGATATATTGAACAAAACTTTGAGGGTTTTTATTACTCTATTAAATAATATGAAAATATACAGGGTGTACCATTTTAAAAAAAGATATTTATTCATTTAAACTTGTTCAAATTTGAGCCGATGTGTTCAACACCCTGTAGCTTTTATTGCAAATATTAGGTAAAAATTATGTTAACTTGTCCTTGGCCTTGCTAAATTCCAAATTTGAATATATTTGTCACAAAATTGAAAACGTTATTTAGGATTGAATTGATGCTTGAAAATGTGACTTTTTTTCTTTAAACTTAATTATCTCAGAAACTATAAAGTTTTGTTATAGTAAACCCTTAATAAAAAAGATTTAAAATTATAAGCTAAATCGAAAATAAGATTCGTATATAAGGTGTTCTATTTAAAAAAATACAACTTTATGCTGTCCTAGTTTTTTGGCTCACCCTGTAGAGTCCTAAATATTTTTAAAATCTGCGTAAAAATAAACTGTATCAAACAATAAATATAGTTTCTTTGTAAATTTCACCGAAAAGGCACAAACTTACTTCATCCAACCGTTGACTCACCCTGTACAAATGTATGGTAAGCTGACTGAGCTGCATCGATTCCAACTCTCTCCGAAATAATTCTTAATGCAAAACAATGCTGAGATATTTTACTGGCAACTCTCTCGATGTGCGCCCCCAGTCCAACATTCTATCGATGTTTAGTCCCAAAACAACAGCGCTCTCAACTGATGTGATTGTTGTATCCTCAAATCTCAAAGTAAATTGATTTTTTAATCTGTTACCAAACATAATGCGCTGTGTTTGTTTGAAGGTCATAGATAATGATGTTTCTTGCGAAGTAGTAGATATCTGTTGGACTTCCATTGTCTTTATTTTTGTTGAATATCACGACGTTTGACGTCACACCATAGCAAAACTCCACATTTTTATGGACTCCCGAAAATACATAAGCAAGACATGCCCTTACGAGTTCCCGGAACTCTCCGACTCTGAACTTGCCAAATTTCTTCTTCCAATCCTGAGACCATTACAAGGAAATACATCGTCCTGGGTTAAGAACTCGCAACATTTCGTAGAAATTATAGGTGAAATAGAAGTACAACCAGAAGACCACTTTATTAGCTTTGACGTGGAAAGCCTATACACCAATATTCCAGTTAAGGACTAACTCAAAATCATAAGAAAGAAACTTGAAGAATACCAGACCTTAGCAGAAAGAACATCTTTACCATCGCACGCCATTATGGACTTGTTGGAAAGTTGTTTGACTAATTCCTATTTTCAAGAAAAGGAAAAATTCTACATCCAGGATGATGGACTACCGATGGGATCTTCACTCTCACCGGTGGTGGCAAATATTTTCATGGAATGGTTCGAGACGTTTGCAATTGAATCCACAACTAAGAAACCAAAGTTATGGCTCAGATGCGTAGACAATACTTTTATTATTTGGAGTGGAGACGACGAAGAACTTTGAAACTTCCTTTTTCATCTCAACAATATCAGCCCAACTATTAAACTCACCCTGGAGAAAGAAGTAGAAAATAAATTACCATTCTTAGATATCTTGGTTGAAAGAAATGGCAGACAAATTCGAACTTCGGTTTACAGAAAAGCCACGCACACAGGACAATACCTTAATTATTCATCTAATCACTCCAACAACACCAAATAAGGAATTATAAGAAATCTTGTAGATAGAGCCTTAATTCTCTGCAACTCCATCGAGAACTTGATGAAAGAGATTGATTACATTAAAAATGATCTGACAGCCAACAGATACCCAGTATATCTAGCGGATAAATTTCTTGAACAACGCAGAAATAGGACAATATCGACAAAGAATGAAGAATGAAAACCAGTATTGAACATCCCCTATGTTAAAGGCATTTCAGAAACAGTTAGAGGGATAGGAAAACGATATAAAATCAATTCAAATAACTCTCTGAGAAGTCGGCTCATTAGGATCAAACCAACAACTCAAAGAGACATGAAGAACTGTGTATATCAGATACCATGTGAATGTGGCAAATTCCTACATTGGCGAAACAAAGAGACCTCTTGACGTAAGGATCAAAGAACACCAAAAATGCACATCTCGAGGAGAAACAGAAAAATCTGGTGCCGCCAACCATGCCTGGACTCATGGACACCACATAAAATGGTCTGAAGCTAAAATACTACACCGAGAACAACATAGGATTTCCCTTTTCTAAAGCCATTTTGTTTATTTGATATTACAGAAAACTTATCCAAAAATATTACAATTCTCTGATATAAAACTTTTTCAAAAACCTTGCTTATATTAGGCAACAGCAAGATCGATCTATAATTATTTTCTTCAGATTTCTCCCCTTTCTTATATATTGCTCTAATACGGGCATTTTTTAGCTTACTTGGAAAAATACCTGTTGTAAAACACAAATTTACAACAAAAGATAAAGGCTCAGACAACAAATAAATGGAGTTTTTAATTAAAGCATATTATTAAAACCCTTTTTCCATTATTTTATTTATTGTAAAACTTGCAAGACTTTTCAGCTGTGTTAAAATGAAACACTCTGTATAAAAATTTTCGCACAGCTTTATTACTTTAAAAACTACGGTGTATACGCTAAAAACACCCAAAAATAATATCAGTTAAATTATTACTCTTTTCCCGAGCCCATTTTCCTTTATTACCGAGTTTGGCGTTTGCTAGAGAGAGGAAAATAGAGAAAAACCAAGAGGCGAAGCTGCATCGATCCTTTTACTAGCAAGTGCCCTGACGTGCAAGTTAGTAGGTCGCGAGGGACCTTAATCCCGTTCATTCAATATCCAGGGAATGCCGAAAAGGGAAAGCGACTGCATTTTTAGGGACTGAAATTTTAAAGTGATTTCTTTCGAAGTAAAGTCCGCATCATATGGGATTCTTTTCATTAACAGCTTTATTCGAAATTTTATTTTGGCATCAATTTTTGCTTGAGATGAAAATTAACGAAAAAAATAATAGTCACGTAATTAGCATTATGTGTCAAATTTTAATTTTTTAACAAAAAAATCAAAAGTGGGGTTACATCTCAAAATATCGAAAAAAGTAATTGAAAAAAGTTTTTTTAAAAGCAAATTTTAGCCCATACGCAAAATTTCGGCTGTATAAGGTACTTTAGATTTTTTGCCCATTTTTTTTTGTAAATTGCACCACTGTTGCAAAATAAGACTCAACGGAACCTACATAAAACTTCTTAGTTTTGACAATGCTTCATCCCAGACATATCTTGTTTAAAGTAGGTGGAAAATAAATTTTAAATGCGTTTAATTTTTATATTAGGAAATTTGAGTTTTTTCAATTAAACTATTTTCTTAATATTAAAGTGTATTACTTTTAGATTTTTTATTTATTTATTTATTGAATACAGCATCCACAGCAGTTAAGCCAGTTACAGATACCTCTCTTAAAGTTAAAAACATTAAACTAACATTCCTAGTTAATATTATTGTCAATATTACATCTGAGCCTGAGAATCCAGCAATTTATGGTCAAGAATATCCTTATATCTACGTAAAGTAATACTACTTAAATCTACATCACTAACGTATGTATTAAAATAATTACACATTTTATATAGGGGCGAATTTTTGTAAGTATTTGTTCAAGGAAATTCTAGATAAAATGTTGGCCTTTGTCTTGTTCCGCCATTATTTACCATAAATGGAAGTTGCAGCAATAGGTCTGGGCTATTTATTTTATTTTTTAAGATTTTGTATATATATATACCAAACATATTTTTATACGTTTATTTTCCATTGAAAGTCTGTTAAATATATTCAACAAGTCTAGGTGATTATAACCCTGAATAGGATAGTATACAAATTTTTTAAAAAACATATACTTCAAAAACTTTCGCTGGACACGTTCTATGGTTCTAATCCACACTTCATATTGTGGTGACCATATTATACTACAGTATTCAAGTTTTGGCAGTACAAGACTGTCAAAAAGTGTCATGCAAACATCAACATCAAAATGTCTAGTAGATCTGATGATGAAACCCATTATCTTGTGAGCTTCATTAATTTTATTTATTATATGCTCATTGAAATTCAATCAACTATCAAACAATACTCCCAAATCCTTCTGACAAGAAGTCCGTCTTAACACTATATCATTAACAGAATAGGCTTGATTTAAGACATTTATATTCAGAGTAAAAGACATTGACGAGCACTTGTTGTCTTTAAGACAAAAACCGTTTATTCTACACCATTCAACAACATTATTTAGATCCTGCTGTAAACAGTCACAATCATCAGCAGTCAATACTTCCCTAAAAAGTTTAAAGTCGTCTGCAAACAGTAATACTTTTGAGTGTTTGATCACGTTACATATATTATTAAAGGCAATTAAGAATAAAAGAGGTCCCAAATTAGACCCCTGAGGAACACCAGAAGTACTTCTATATACATATGATTTGGCCCCTTTTATTTCAACGTACTGCTTTCTATCAGTCAGGTAAGAGACAATAATATTTACCAGATTCTCTGTAACATTCAGTTGCTTAAGAGATTGTATTATAAGGGTATGGTTCACTCTGTCAAATGCTTTTGCCATATCCGTGTAGATTACATCAACTTGTGCTTTTTTATTAAAAGAGTTACGAATGTATTGTGTAAAAGTAATTAAGTTAGTTAATGTTGACTTATTTGGTAAGAACCCATGTTGGCACTCAGATATACTGTGCTTAACTTCATCATATATTCTGTTAAAAATCACTATTTCAAATAATAGATAAAAACTACGTTTTCAAAAATAGTTATTTTATAAAGTTATCTTATACAGGGTCAAAAATAAATAAACTTTGCATCACATATGACCAAATTTTAATGGCCCTATTTCGATTTTGTAGAAAAACACACATTTAACTTGGCGTTACTTTAAACAAAATATATCTGTAATGAAGCATTGTCAAAATTAAGAAGTTTTATGTAGGTTGCGTTGAGTTTTATTTTGCAACAGTGGTGCAATTTACAAAAAATGGGCAAAAAATCTAAATAATCGTAAGACAGCTGAAATTTTGCATATGGGCTAAAAATTTCATTTAAAAAAAACTTTGTCCAATAACTTTTTTCGATATTTTGAAATATAACCCCACTTTTGATTTTTTTTAACACAATTTTTTTGTTAACTTTCATCTCGATCGAAGCAAAAATTGTTGCCAAAATCACATTTCGAATAAAGTTATTAATTAAAAAATCCGATCACACTGTATAACCTTTTGATGATTTAATCCTTCGGAGTAAGGGATATCTTACCAAAAACAACTATCTTCCTATTCAAGCCTGTACTTATCCACTGATAAATATAAACTTATTCGAAGTTTTTCCAGGCATTCTCATCTTTTGTAATTTTTATCCAGCTTCTTCCAAGTCTTCCTTGGACAACATTAACCTATATGTCAGTGGTGGTCTTACAACATTTCTCTTTGTCATGTGTGATCTTCATTTCATGGCTTTAATCGTCCAAGTGTCAAATTCTTCAGTCCCAGCAAGTCGAATTTTGCTCCTAAAAGAACAGTACAATCTCTGCATTTTTCTGCGCCTCTGGTATTTCACCCTTTATCAGGCACCTTAAAAATAAAGTTTTTAATGTATTTTTTCTGGCTCTGTCTCCCCATTTTAAACATTGCAGAAGTTATTTTCAATTCTCTCCAGGTGTTTTTCCATACTTCGTTTGTTTTAGTGAGTGTCTTGTTTCTAAAATTGTTATTTTAACACATTACTAGGTTTCTGTTTGTGTTCTTTATTTCAAGTTCAGCTTCTTTATCAGTTACTATCGTGATCCATTTGATCATTATTTCCTGAGCACTTTCATACGCTTGTTATTTTCTATTGTTTTCAGTATTTGTTTTATTTTATATGTACTAAAATCTACTCGTAAGTTCTTTTTTATTACTTTATTTAATTATTGAAATTTAGGCGTGTCTTTGCCAGTGTTTCTTCTTTCTTCTATTAATTTTATCGTTTCTGGAATTAATTTGGTTTCCTGATGATTTTTCACTTTGCTATATATGTTTTTCGTTGTATTCTTTCTCTTTGATCTATGTGATTTTCATCGTAATAAAGTCTATGTTCTTATCTTCTAGTCTATTGTCTAGCTCATGTTATCACATAATATATATATATATATATATATATATATATATATATATATATATATATATATATATAGATCCAAGTCTTTGGTTTTCTTGGAAGTAAAATCCGTTTTATTAGTTAAACTACATATATTTTTTTACTATCTATATTTACTGACGTTTCGGTCACCCTTGACCTTCCTCAGAGTGATTTTTTATTAACTTGTAATTTACAGTTTTTACAAGGAACAGCACATTAACTACATGTTGGTAACGCGTGAGTAACTTTTGACACGATATAACAAAAACTTTGCTTTCAGTGTCACCTCTTTATTTGTGACGTTGTAACAGTGTTTTCCGGACACCCTGTACATATCTGTAGAATAAATATATTTTAGGGAAATGTAATTTTAAGTAGAATAATTAATTAGTGTATCTGACAATAGATTACTTTTAATGAACATATTATTAGAAATACAAAGGAATTTCTCGACAAAATGCTTACTTGACTGATGTACAGGGTGAGTCAACGATTGGATGAAGTAGGTTTGTGCCTTTTCGGTGAAATTAACAAAGAAACTATATTTATTGTTTGATACAGTTTATTTTTACGCAAATTTTAAAAATATTTAGGACTCTACAGGGTGAGCCAAAAAACTAGGACAGCATAAAGTTGTATTTTTTTAAATAGAACACCCTATATACGAATCGTATTTTCGATTTAGCTTATAATTTTAAATCTTTTTTATTAAGGGTTTACTATAATAAAACTTTATAGTTTCTGAGATAATTAAGTTTAAAGAAAAAAAGTCACATTTTCAAGCATCAATTCAATTCTAAATAACGTTTTCAATTTTGTGACAAATATATTCAAATTTGGAATTTAGCAAGGCCAAGGACAAGTTAACATAATTTTTACCTAATATTTGCAATAAAAGCTACAGGGTGTTGAACACATCGGCTCAAATTTGAACAAGTTTAAATGAATAAATATCTTTTTTTTTTTTAAAAGTACACCCTGTATATTTTCATGTTATTTAATAGAGTAATAAAAACCCTAAAAGTTTTGTTCAATATATCCTATACCTATTTATAATAGTTTTTGAGATATTTCAGTTTTTCTTATTTTCCATACTTTTTTACAGAAATAGTCTTCATTATCAAAGTAGCCATGTAAAATAATAAAAAGAAACTACAGAAACAAACAGAATGTGGTTAAATATGATGAAATACATTATTCGTTATATTACAACGGCAATAGTTTAATTAAACATAATGTGAAAAAATTAACACAACAATAACGACAAGGCAAATACATCTTTACTTTTATACTAAATTGAAACAAAAAAATTATCTATTAAATACTGAGATTAATTATTTCTTTTTAATAAGTGTTCGAATAAACGACCCTCTTGTGCAATGCACAAATTTAGTCTTTTTTGCAGATTTTTTCGGACCCTGGACAAAATTAGTGGCGTTATTGTTCTACAGGTATCCCTAATCCTCTTTCGCATATCTCCCACTGTTGTTGGTGGATTAACATACACCTTATTTTTAATATAACCCCATAGGAAGAAATCTAATGGGATGATATCGCAAGACCTTGGTGGCCACTCAATGAAACCCCCACTTCCAATCCATTTTTGCGGAAAACGCACGAACTTCACGATGGTAATGCGGAGGCGCACCATCGTGCTGGAACCACATACTGTCGAGCTCATCCCTATCGAGACCTTGAAGCAGTTGGGGTAGTTCTTCTTGTAGAAAGTTCAGGTAACTATGGCCATTTAGTGGTTCATTAAAAAAGTGGGGTTCAATAATTCGATTATGATGAATACCACACCAAACATTTAATGACCAGTGGTTTTGATGTTGCACCTCTCTAATCCAAAATGGGTTTTCTGTGGCATAATAATGCATGTTGCGTCTATTTACGGCACCGTTACTTCTAAAAGTAGCTTCATCACTAAACATTACCTTGCGTAATAAATTTGGATTTAATTGAATCTCTGCATTTATTGTACGACAAAAGTTTACACGACTTTCAAAATCCAGACCATGCAATTCTTGGTGTAATTCCATGTGATATGGATGATACCTATATTTCTTGGTAGTACGATTAGCGGTGGATTGTGATGTTTCACATAATGCTGCTGACTGACGGCTACCAATATAAGGATTTTCCTGAACATTTAACAATACTTGTAGTTCTTTTTCTTCATTAGTTACTGGTTTGTTGACCACTTTACGTTTTGGATAATCAACAGTACCAGAAGAATCAAATCTTTGCATTAAGTTTTGAAAAGTATGGGTATTAGGCTGGCGTCGATCA
This sequence comes from Diaprepes abbreviatus, assembly GCA_034092305.1. NCBI lineage: Eukaryota > Metazoa > Arthropoda > Insecta > Coleoptera > Curculionidae > Diaprepes > Diaprepes abbreviatus. The sequence goes on from JASJET010000247.1 coordinate 274,159, forward strand.
GGATACTTCATTTTGTAAATTCTTTGAGCAAGAAGGCAATTTTTTTGAGCCTCTCCTATTGTATAAATCATATCTATTAACTCATTCTTTGGAAAATTCATTTTACAATATAAGATGAATGCAAAAAAAACCAAACTACACTACATAAAAACCAAAAGAAGCGATTGCGGTTATAAATTTGACACACAGAAAAATGTTCTTTTACATTGTTTTTGCCATGGCTACTATGATAATGAAGACTATTTCTGTAAAAAAGTATGGAAAAAAAGAAAAACTGAAATATCTCAAAAACTATTATAAATAGATATAGGATATATTGAACAAAACTTTTACGGTTTTTATTACTCTATTAAATAATATGAAAATATACAGGGTGTACCATTTAAAAAAAAAAGATATTTATTCATTTAAACTTGTTCAAATTTGAGCCGATGTGTTTAACACCCTGTAGCTTTTATTGCAAATATTAGGTAAAAATTATGTTAACTTGTCCTTGGCCTTGCTAAATTCCAAATTTGAATATATTTGTCACAAAATTGAAAACGTTATTTAGGATTGAATTGATGCTTGAAAATGTGACTTTTTTTCTTTAAACTTAATTATTTCAGAAACTATAAAGTTTTGTTATAGTAAACCCTTAATAAAAAAGATTTAAAATTATAAGCTAAATCGAAAATACGATTCGTATATAGGGTGTTCTATTTAAAAAAGTACAACTTTATGCTGTCCTAGTTTTTTGGCTCACCCTGTAGAGTCCTAAATATTTTTAAAATCTGCGTAAAAATAAACTGTATCAAACAATAAATATAGTTTCTTTGTTAATTTCACCGAAAAGGCACAAACCTACTTCATCCAATCGTTGACTCACCCTGTATATTAGTGTTGATTTAAAATTGTTTGATACTTTGGCATTACCAAAACTATGGTAGTAGGGATGTCATAGGATAGGTTGATTTGTTTACATTTTCGGTACGAAATCGAATTTTCCACCATTATTAAATTAATTGCAACGTTCTAGTTGACACTTTAGTTGTTTGCTTTTTAATAATTACTTTTAATTGTTATAATTACAATTCATCATCGTCGAACACGTGGCATAAATTAAAAAGAGCAATTAATCTTCAAACGGATGCTAAAACAAATGGAACTAAAACTACAACAAAAAACTGATACTGCCGTCGCTTATCTGGCAACCGAAATGGATCGTCCCACACACAGCAAACAATAGGACTTCCTACGAACGTATTGTGTCAATTATCATAATGAAAAATAAACATTTATTTATTGCGACCGACCAGAAAGAACAATTGCAGCATTTAATGCCGACAAAATTTTGTCTCTGTAATTTAACAGCATCAGTTAAAAAATAATTATTAGCGGATGGCATTGCGATGACAGTCCTTATTTTACGTAACGACAAATGTGAAATCAAGGCACATATTTTTTTTATATTTGTTCACTCATAACTTTTGATAGGAGTGAAGTAAGTTGATGCAGTTTTGGTACTCATCATCATAAAAGAGCCCCGGGAAAATACTTCCAAATTTGGTTTATTACAAAAAAACTGAAAAAAGGGTAGAAAAAAAAGTGATATCACGTTAAATAATGATGGAAATTATAGTCTATTCATGAACTAGAGAGAGTTGGTACCGCGAGTTTCCACATTTTGTTTTATTCTTTTATTATATGGTCTACACATTTTTTCCAATTTTCTGCAATACCTTTATTCACAAAAATCTTTCAAAATTTCAGTTAAATCACTAATATTGTAACTTGTGTTATTTCTAGCAACTCTACCTTTTACTTGAACCTATATAGTGACGGTTTCCGGACGATCTATAGGAACAAATTTCCTATCATATTTTCCTAGAAAAAATTAAGTTTTCTGAGCATTTTCCAGAGCTCAGATCATTTAATTTCAGGTAAATCCCGATCTTCATTGAGTACTAGCAATTCCAGTCATATTTTTCTTCTTCAGTATTCACTAGGCAGCAGATTTTCCAACTCCTGTCATTTTGGAACACATCTTAACTGAGCTTCTAACATTATTATTTGGATATTGATGTCTTAAAGCAGCATAAACATTCATCGTAATAAGTTTTTCGTTGAGGAAAAAATGCCCTGGTTTAACGATTTTGGAATAAATATAGAGGTGGAAGCCATAACTTTTGGGTATCTTACTAATCTCAAATCACTACATAGTATAAAACAAAATCGCTTTCTCTGTCCCTATGTCCCTTTGTATGCTTAAATCTTTAAAACTACGCACCGGATTTTGATGCGGTTTTTTTCAATAGATAGAGTGATTCAAGAGGAAGGTTTATATGTATAATAACATCCATTAAATAGTGGAGAAATACTGTTATTTTTGAGGTTTCTAATGTGATGTCGTTAATTATCATATTTTTTTCCGCTTACATTGCAAACGCAGGCTGAACCCTACGAGATTTATCAAAATAATGTACTAATTATTTGTACACATTGAAAAGGTCTACAGAAAACTCCGCGATGGTATATGTCTATCTCTCATGGATATCCCACAATAACATTTTTTTGTCATTTACTTTTTACGACAAATAATGGCAAATTTTGAAGCGATTTTAACCAATACAGCATTAATGCTTATCCAATTAAATAGCTTAAATACATTGTTGATTTAATATAGATCTATATGGTCCTTTACAGCACAAGATTTAAATGAATATTTTCGAAGATATTACAGATTTAAAATTGCGGGAAGTAGCGCTTGCGGCGGTACTGGCCGACCGGGGCGGCGGCAGCGTGCCTATAAATAGCGCGTCGGAGGCCGATGTAATAATTGTTGTAAAAATAAAATAAATAGTCACAGTTTTTCTGTAGTGTATTTAGTATCAGCATTGCACCCGTGCGAAGCCGGGGCGGGTCGCTAGTAATATATAAAAACAAGCGCAAACATGGTAAATCACTAAGGACATGCTGTAAGGTGTACTTCGCTCACTGACAGAAATCAAACTGAACTACGAGAAATTTTATTAAAAGCTTATAATATTTAAATATAATTAGATTTATGGCAGTCTTCAGTTACCTGCGGCACCGGAGCAGGTACATCAGAGGTTTCTGTGACAGTTTTATTACTCTTTCTAGTTCTTGAATAGAGTATAGATGAATACTTGGATGAATATAAACAAATCATTCTAGGAAATACACCAAAATATTATTGAAAGTGTACATAAAACAACAAGTGAAGAATTAGGACACAAAGAAAGAAAAACTAGGTATAAGCCTTGGTGGAAGAAGGAGATCGAAGATCTAGTAAAAAAAAGAAAAATATGCATACGGGGACATCAGAAGATAAGTAAGAACAACTCTCAACTTTAGAAAAAAAAACAAATGTGGGAAAATAAATGTAAATAAATAAACACATACATTGGCGGAAGACAATGCTCTAAAGTTTCAAAATTTATAAAAACTATAAAGAATACAAGACAGGACACAATATCAGTCGAAATAATATCTGCAAGCCAATACGTTATGCGTTATCAGGAATTGCTAACTGAAAAGAGCTTTGAATATATGGAAGACATATCAGGAGAACAAGTCGAAATAGATAGTAATGATGTCGTTCGAGCTAAACAACAATATTTAATAAAAGTCTCAATGGCAAAAAATCCCCTAGACACATTATCTCAATCCACAAAAAAGGAAGTAAGAAAAATTGCCAGAATTACAGAGATATAACAATAATAGCTAGCACAATGAGTCGATTCTACTCATTGAAAAAGATTGCAGTGAGGAAAAAAACAGGGCGGATTTTGTGGTGGTAGATTCTGAAATGATAACATTTTTTGTATGAAACAAATAACAAAAAAGAGACGTCACAAATCAAGATAGTTAAGGAATTCGTGCAGGAATTATCAAAGCCCAAAGAGTGATAAGATACCTAAATTTGATACAGTGGAGGAAAAATAATCAACAAAAAGATGAAGATATAATATATACACCACAATGATAAAAAACTGTTTAATTTACGGGTGTGAGACTTACAGGAAGAAATGAAAAACGAGCGAAAGCTGTGGAAATGGGTACTTTGGGGAGGTCAGCAGGAATATCACGGACACAGAAAATAAGAAACGAAGAGCTATTATGACAAACCATGAAAAGAGGACGGAACAAATAAGGAAAGTTATGAGTGCCCGGAACTTTCAGGATTGGCAGTGATAAGATAGGAAAAGATGAAATATATATATATATATATATATATATATATATATATATATATATATATATATATATATATATACTACCTACATACAGTACCATATGCTCAAAGAACATTCCCGACAGCTCGTTTGTGTATAAGATATGGAGCAATCCCAACACGAAGCCCCCCGGAACGCCCCTTTCCAAGAAAAATTTTTTGGACCTTACCCGATTACCAAACCCATCCCGCTCAACAACCTGCTGAGATCTAACTGTCAAATATAATTTGAGTAACTTTAGTGGCGCACCCCAAACTACAAGTTCAATTTGCCACACATTATATCATGGTTAACCCTGTCGAATGCCTTCGAAAAGTCAAGACACACCACAGCAATTGTATTTTTATTATTTAAAGAATCTAGATGTTTTCTAAAGCTTGATAAATTGCACGAATTGTGCTCTTTGTCTTGCGCAAGCCACTGTATTTATCAGACAATGTAGAGCTCTTCTCCAAGACGACAATTAGTCTACTATATATTACATTTTCAAAAATATTTGTAACATTGGATAATAAAGAAATAGGCCTGTAATTATTTTCTTTCTCATTTTTTTTAAAAAATGCCTTTAACACAGTAATTTTTTGGCAAACTGGGATATTCTCCGGTGTAAAATACATGCTCATAATATACGAAATCGGTTTTGAGATTATATTTGAAACAGTCTTTTGCAAAGCAACAAGAATTTCATCTTCCTCAGATGTCTTATTTTTAAGTTTATCCACTGTTTCTTCCACTTCAAATGAAAAAAAAACAATATATATATATATATATATATATATATATATATATATATATATATATATATATATATATATATATATATACGGGAGAGAAAAAGAATTAAAATGAAAAAGAATGAATGAAAATTAAATATTTAATGCTTCTGTACAGATGGTTATTTTTTGGTGTTGATCGCTCCTTCTTTTAGGGCAGTGCCTAGGCTAGCATTCCGTAGATTAGGGGGGGGGGGTTACATAAATTCAAGCGCCACCTGTTTTAGGCCCGTCGGTAAGAAGAAGCGATGATTTTATCGAAAACAGGAAACAACTAGATCCCAAAATAAAACATATTGATTCCAAAAACAATAATGTCTATATTTAACAATAAAAAAAAAGATTCTGATTTACAGACTTCGTGAATTTTAATTTAATCTAAATAAATATGTGACTATTTGCTACCTGGATTAGAACAAGAAAAAAAAACAAAGAAACAATGAACACTACGCAAGTATGACGTCATCTGCGCCATACGCCAAGTCGGTTTAGATGTAGGTCCAGCTTAATTTTAACTATCGGCTAAACTGAATAACCTTACTTTTTATGTACGGTTGTATTTCGCACTAACAAATTATCTAGTATGCCGATTTAGTCTAAAATTATGTTTACTTAAGCCTAATTAAAAGTGTTGGACTATTAATATGTGAAGTGATGTTTTAAATTACCTAGTGTATACGTATACCTTCGGTTTACAAGGTATGTTAAATGAAATTTAAAAATAAAGTGTCTTGTAATTGCTAGCATAAAGTATTAGTTCCCAATCACAGGGGAAAAAGGAAAGTATACTTTAAAACTGGTAATATCACTGTTATTACGAAGTTCTAATATCTGAAAGGCAGTTTTGTCATTAAATCCAAACACTTTCGACAAGCTGGATAGCCGATGGCCTCTATGGAGCAGTGGTGTGTAATATGTCGGCTCTGGCAGGCAAATTCAATTTTAGATAGGAAGGCAAAGTCCTGGTATAATTAGAAACTGTTTGTGGCCTGTACCTGATTGCCTTTAAGGGTGCACCAAGTATTAAAAGTCACAAAGACGGTGTTTTAACTTCTTAGGTGAGATCACTTTCACTAAAGTGTACTTAACGAAAAACGAATACAATAAAAATTTTGTTTATCCTTAATATCTGGCAAATGATGCCTTAACGCACTAAACTATGATTTTAGCAGCAAACAGGAATAAAAGTAGTATTATACTCGGAGAAAATCAGCAAAAAATCTGCTTTTTGGGTTTATGCCAGTTTTCACTACCAAGGCTTGGCCCAGAATCTCTCTCTCTCTCTCTCTCTCTCTCTCTCTCTATATATATATATATATATATATATATATATATATATATATATATATATATATATATATATTTATTGTCGTAGTACTACGGATAAAAATTAAAAATCACGACGTCTGGTCGATAAGCAGTACCACAAATAATTAATATCCTACCGACACGTTCCGCCCGAAAATAAGTACAAATACAAGATCCAACTATATATAAGTACGTCAACACAGAGTGTCTGGGTAAAGGCGTCGACGGACCCACTGATGAATCCTACCGTCGAGGACGAAACACCGCTGTAAAATTTTAGGGTCAATATTTTCAGATTGTATATCGCCGGGTACAGGGACTTACATCTTCGAGCGAATACCACAATATATATATATATATATATATATATATATATATATATATATATATATATATATATATATACCGGGTGTCAACGAATCTATTAGACAAGTCATAATTTCTAGAGTATTATGTGTATCAACATGAAAATTGGTACAGGTAAATGGTATGTGAAGGGGAGAGTTTTCGCATATTTTCCACTTTCCGGTCACTTTCGGTTTCACCGGAAATGGCCCCGGTTTTGAATTTTTAAATGGAACACCCTGTATATTTTAACATTTTTGGATTTCTGAGACAATTCTAGATCAGAATGTGACATTTTAAAAACTTTTTACGTCTACTTCATTTTTTTAGAGCCACTTTTAATATTGCATCTAGGTGGCCATGATCGGACGCAAACTAATCTAAGGGCCTTAGGTGATGTCAAAAAAATACAATCGCAAAGTTTTAGTTACTAGTATGAAAGACAGGAATAAGACAATTTGACAAAATTACGTTTTCATTTCTAACTATTAATTTTCAAATGGCGACCCCTTTTTGACAACTACTTTTCGAAAAAAAACATTCTTTGACGAATCCAACGATACTAATTTATTTGCGATTAGATTAGACATAAGAACAGAAATTAAATATTATTAAGCAAAATACTGGATAATTTATTTACTTATAACAAGTGCACCATGGACAGCCATGATGCATAATAATTTGCAACTGTTTTTATCAAGTCTTCTTTGGAAAACAAAGCACTCACTTAAGTAGATAATGACAGTAACATACGCTCTAAGAACAGACGTAAAAGTTTCTTAATTTTCGTTAAGTTTAGTTTAAATTTTCGTTAAAATAATGTATACTCAAAGTGAAAAAGTGGATATGTTATTAATATTTGGAGAGTATCATAGAAATTCAAGGAATGCTGCCGTGTTGTATGCTCATAGATATCCGAATCGGCAACATCCAGCCCATTAAGTGAGTGCTTTGTTTTCCAAAGAAGACTTGATAAAAACAGTTGCAAATTATTATGCATCATGGCTGTCCATGGCGCACTTGTTATAAGTAAATAAATTATCCAGTATTTTGCTTAATAATATTTAATTTCTGTTCTTATGTCTAATCCAATCGCAAATAAATTAGTACCGTTAGATTCGTCAAAGAATGTTTTTTTCGAAAAGTAGTTGTCAAAAAGGGGTCGCCATTTGAAAATTAATAGTTAGAAATGAAAACGTAATTTTGTCAACTTGTCTTGTTCCTGTCTTTCATACTAGTAACTAAAACTTTGCGATTGTATTTTTTTGAAATCACCTAAGGCCCTTAGATTAGTTTGCGTCCGATCATGGCCACCTAGATGCAATTTTAAAAGTAGCTCTAAAAAATGAAGTAGACGTAAAAAGTTTTTAAAATATCACATTCTGATCTAGAATTGTCTCAGAAATCCAAAAATGTTAAAATATACAGTGTGTTCCATTTAAAAATTCAAAACCGGGGCCATTTCCGGTGAAACCAGAAGTGGCCGGAAAGTGAAAAATATGCGAAAATTCTCCCCTTCACATACCGTTTACCTATACCAATTCTCATTTTGATACACATAATACTCTAGAAATTATGACTTGTCTAATAGATTTGTTGACACCCGGTATATATATATATATATATATATATATATATATATATATATATATATATATATATATATACGTTTAAAATAGTAAAATATTATTTAATTCAAATGATATATCCGATGCTTTAAAAAGAGACACAGAAATGCGATTAATTTCTTAAAACAATATTTTTTTTTATTTCAATAAACAAATAATGAAAATATTTTTAAGGGGCATCCGTGGGAGTATCTTTTATAATATGCTGAAAACCTAATCAAAATATCTCACTTCCGTCAAAAAATACGCTCAAAAATGTCAACTTATCACATTTTTTTTCTGCTTTTTCCGTTTTTAACCCCCTTGTAATCTTGCTAATATTTTTATGGGATCAATTTAGAGCATCCTTTGGAATACACTGCAAATTTCATCAAAATATCCCAATCTATCACAAGTAATACCTATACAAACAATAACAAAATCGAATTGAGAACTTAATTCTTAATTTTTTTTTAAGTAAATAAAAAATACCACACCACAACAGCACCACCTATCGATATTTCATTAAAAACCCCGCAAACCCTGTAAATTTTCTTCAAGAATCCATATTCGTTTACAATTAATAAAAATGACTCGAGCCGGCAACGCGGCGCGTAGTAACGATTAAACCAAATGGCGAGTACAAGGCGAAGGTTATATCACACATAACCTTACCCAATGAAAGCGTATCAGCATGAGGCGTCGTTAAAATTTGTAATGGTATTATGTTCGAGTGTGCTGTGTGTTATTTTTTGTTATTCGTTCGTTAATAAAAAAAAACGTGAATTGTTCCTTTTTTATTAATGAGTATTAAATATTAATGGAAATTTTAACTTGTATCTATCAGGACTTGGACAATTAAAAATCGTATTTATTATACGAATGTTCTTTTTAATTAAGAATTATAAACTATTTATTTCTCTGTGTAAACCTGTTTTAATATGCCATCAAATACCTTGACAGCTGTCAATGACAAGATTAGAAATTTGACACACGTCTAATCTCATATTCTGTATTGAGATTGTTATTTTGATGTCGCGTTTTCTCGATAGATCATCACTAGCAAAAATAATAATACGTTGACGCATAACTTGACATCTGTCAATTCTAAGCAGGGTCGGGTTGATTTAGTTTTTTTTTAAATCAAAAATAATTGATTATATTAAAAAAATTATTATTACTCCGTGGAAAATAGATTTTCGTCAGTAACAAAAATGTAACGTTGTTTTTTTTTTTGCTGGAATGTGTTCATTTCGGCATCATATAAAACATATCTCGATGGTAATTCTGAAAGACCTGTGCATAAAAAATGGCGGACCAAAAATGGTCACGATTTTCGGTTTTTTGAGTTTATCTCGAAAAGTAAAAGGTGTATCGAAAAATGTTTCGAACAAAAGTTGTAGAGAATTAAAAAACCTATCGATCCATGTAATATAAGTTATAGGTGGCGCTACTAGTTATGGAGATATATTTTTTTTTGACAAAATTTACGGTTTTTGTTTTTTTTTTTAAATACATTTATTAACAAATCACCGATTTAAAATTTAACATAAATATAGGTATTATCATTCTAAAAAAGCATGTCAAACCCGGAATCTGTGAGTTTTTTATTTTCCGAGAAATTCGATGTCAAATTTGAAAATTCAACCTCAATTTTCCGTTTTCCTAATTAAGATACAATGCTCAGTTTTAATGGAAATTGTCTGTATTGTTTTATATTTTGAAGATTTATTAAAAAAAAAATATTTTTTCAATCGTGGGCTGAGAAATTTTGCAAAAACCAATTTTTGCACCAAAAAAATTGCGATAACTTTTTACAAGATGGAGATAAAATTTTTTTAATGCGTCCATTGTATTTAAATGTATTCTTTCCGATCTCAAAAAAAAGTTTTTTTTTTCAAAAATTCATAATGGCGTGGCAAATGAATATTAAGGGCTCAAATTTGCAGAAGATGCTTATTAATACTTGTAAAGGGTGTTTGTTTATAGAGGTATAAAAACTTTAAGTTGGCAACATTTTTTTAACTGGCGGCCATTTTGTCAGCTGTCAAGTGATTTATGTTTAGTTTGATTTGGCATTTCAACATGAATAGACTGACGCCTGAACAACGCTTCCAAATTGTGCAAGTTTATTTTGAAAATCATGGTTCTGTTCGAAATACGTATCGCGCACTACGTCCATTTTACGGTCAACATAATCGTCCATCAGAGCAATTAATTCGATTAACTATGGAACGTTTTCGCACCACGTTTACTCTAAATGATAACACGCATCCACAGAGACGTCGTACAGTGCGTACAGAAGAAGTCATTGCTGCTGTAGAGCGTAGCGTAGAGGAAGACCCGAATCAGTCTATCCGTCATCGTGCACAGGAATTGGATATGTGTCCATTCACTTTATGGAAGATTTTGCGGAAAGATCTTGGTTTGCGTGCTTACAAAATCCAACTCGTGCAAGAATTGAAGCCACACGATCACCTAGCAAGGCGTAGATTCGGTGAATGGACCCAAAACAAGATTGCCGTTGATCCCGATTTTCATAAGCGAATTTTGTTTAGCGATGAAGCTCACTTTTGTTTGAATGGATACGTCAATAAACAAAACTGCCGTATTTGGAGTGATGATATTCCTCAAGTGTATCTTGAGACACCGTTACATCCAGAAAAACTGACTGTTTGGTCTGCTTTATGGGCTGGTGGAATCATTGGTCCGTACTTCTTTAAAAACGATGCTGGTCAGAACGTTACAGTCAATGGTGACCGCTATAGAGCCATGATTACTGACTTTTTCGTTCATCAATTGAACAACCATGATGTGCAGGAGCTGTGGTTCCAACAAGACGGCGCAACATGTCACACAGCTCGTGCCACAATTGATTTATTGAAGGAAACGTTTGGTAACCGCATAGTTTCACGTTTCGGACCCGTGAATTGGCCTCCAAGATCGTGCGACTTAACGCCGCTAGACTATTTTCTGTGGGGATATGTGAAGTCGCTAGTCTACGCCGATAAGCCCGAAACGATTGATCACTTGGAGGACAACATTCGCCGCGTTATTGCCGATATACGGCCACAAATGTTGGAAAAAGTCATGGAAAATTGGACCTCCAGATTAGACTACGTCCGAGCCAGCCGTGGCGGTCATATGCCAGAAGTCATATTTAAATTATAATGCCAGAAGGTTATCTTTCGAATAAAGTAAATTTCATGTCAATTTAAAAAATTCATCTTTGTTTTATTCCATTTAAAAGTTCTATACCTCTATAAAAAACACCTTTTACTTTACCTGTGAATTTTTTGGATCCAAGAAATACACTTGGACCGAATCTAATCGAAAATAGCTGCTGCAGGTCGCTGTCGGCGGGTTGCCATAATTCAGGCGCATTATTCATTGGCGCTTCAAGAAAACTTATGCATCACAAGAAATATTTATAATATTGACATTGTTTTATTAATTTATATGATAGTAACAATTTGTTTAGTCATATTAATTAATAATTTGTTTATTAACAAAATTTTTACAAAAAATTATAGAGAAAATCATTTCTTTTCTGGCTAGAAATAGAGTTGAATTTTTTAAAGGTAACTTCCTGCTTATTCAAGTTGTACTGTGTTATAAATAAACAAAATAATACTGTCAGTAAAAGTTATTATTCGTTCGTCTCTGCATACAAATTACAAAACAAAGGGTGTTCCATCTATCGGCCGCGTAGAAAAATATTTTAAAGCTGATCCCGTAAACTCATCGATGTCGTAATGATCGTGCGGTATTACCTGTAATAATGAAGTTATTACCGACGAACAACGTTAGGTGTGTCGTTGCATTATTAAAATTAAATCTTTAGACACCTCCGACGATTATAATAATGAAATTAATCGAGCAACACAATGCTACACCTTTATTTTCTCTATGGGTACAATCCTTTGTTGTTACACGATTAGTTAAGTTGACATTTTGGGAGTAATTAGTGGTTTGAAGTCAAAAAGTTGGTTAGGCTGTACCATTTTATATTTAAATTGTATGTATATATATATATATATATATATATATATATATATATATATATATATATATATATATATATATATATATATATATATATATATATATATATATATATATATATATATATATATATACAGGGTGATTCAAAAATCGATCACGAAACTTAAGGGGGTGATTCTACTTGATAAAATAAGGGTAGAGCTTCATATAATTTTTTTTCAAAATGTCATTCGTTTTCGAGTTACAAGCCGTCCAAGTTCAAGTTTTTATTTTTTGTTTTTTGAATTACTCGCTTACAGGAAAACCGATTTGACTAATATTTGAAAGATAGGCTAAGTCTTCTGCGCTTCATCATTTTAGTAACAATTCACATTGATTGTTTGCCGCTAGAGGGCACTTTACCTACATTGAAAATGTTTTTTTTTGTCATAATTTTTTAGTGTTGATAGCTACAGCAGTTTTTGGCATAATTTCTGAAAGACTGATGCCAGGCCTTTAAAAAAGGTGCTCTTTATTTACATCGCTAAACCCAACGGTTTAGACGTAAATCACCCTTAAAAATTAAGTGGTAAATTTACTTTTCTCATTTCATTACCACCAGCTACCAGGTAAATAGCTATCAAAGTATACTAGAGCTGTCAGTTTAACATCAAATAAATTCGCTTTTTAAACTATTTAATTTATAATCTTAAAATAACTAATAATGGCTAATCACCAATATTCAAATATCGAATATTGTGATATCCATTTTTGTTATGGAAAGCAAATGGTAATGCAGAGTTGGCAAGAAGATATTATATGGAGAGTTATCCGGAAAGAAATATCCCTCATGCTCAAACATTTTCCAGTGTGCACAGGAGGCTTGCGGAATGTGGTTCCTTTAAAAGTTATAATGGAAATAGGGGAAGACCTAGAACTGCTAGAAACGTGCAACAAGAAGAAAGAGTGCTTGAAATTATTGAAGATAATCCAGGTATTAGTACTAGAAAAATTGGGAATGAAGTGCGGCTCTGTCAGGCTAGTTCATGGAGGATACTAAGAGAAGAACAACTCTACCCGTTTCATTCAAAAAAGGTGCAGGCTCTTTATGACGATGATCGGCCGAGACGGTTGGAAATGTGCAATCAGATCCTAGCTAAGTATGAACACGATAATCGATTAATTGGCGTCATATTATTCACTGACGAAGCTGGTTTCACTCGTGATGGCATAACAAATCTACACAACATCCACACATATGCTTACGAGAACCCAAACAATGTGGTAGAAACGAAACATCAGCGTAGATTTTCACTAAATGTGTGGGCAGGGATAATAGGAGATTACCTTATTGATCCTCATTTCTTTGATGGCCCATTAACTGGTGACGTATACTTAGATTTTATCCAAAATCGTCTCCCATTGTATCTGGAAGATGTGCCATTGGAAGTAAGGGCCAACATGTGGATCCTCCAAGACGGAGCTCCGCCCCACTTTAGTATACGTGTCCGACAGTATTTGAATGCAACGTATCCTGAGCGATGGATAGGACGAAGTGGACCATTGGCATGGGCAGCGAGGTCACCAGACCTTAATCCTATGGATTTTTTCTTTTGGGGTCATTTGAAACAATTGGTGTACGATATTCCAGTAATCAACGTCGAGGATCTTCGCTTCAGGATAATCGAAAAGTGCCAAATTATTAAAGAAACATCAGAAATTTTTCATCGAGTTAGGCGACATTTTTTGAAGAGTGTTAGGAAATGTATTGAAGAAAATGGGGGACATTTTGAGAATCTTTTTTAGTGTGTTTAGTACTGTTTCATTAATTTTTATCAATTAAATGTATATCGCAATAATCCATAATATGAATATTTACTGATTAGCCATTATTAGTTATTTTAAGATTATAAATTAAATAGTTTAAAAAGCGAATTTATTTGATGTTAAACTGACAGCTCTAGTATACTTTGATAGCTATTTACCTGGTAGCTGGTGGTAATGAAATGAGAAAAGTAAATTTACCACTTAATTTTTAAGGTTGATTTACGTCTAAACCGTTGGGTTTAGCGATGTAAATAAAGAGCACCTTTTTTAAAGGCCTGGCATCAGTCTTTCAGAAATTATGCCAAAAACTACTGTAGCTGTCAACACTAAAAAATTATGACAAAAAAACAATTTTCAATGTAGGTAAAGTGCCCTCTAGCGGCAAACAATCAATGTGAATTGTTACTAAAATGATGAAGCGCAGAAGACTTAGCCTATCTTTCAAATATTAGTCAAATCGGTTTTCCTGTAAACGAGTAATTCAAAAAACAAAAAATAAAAACTTGAACTTGGACGGCTTGTAACTCGAAAACGAATGACATTTTGAAAAAAAATTATATGAAGCTCTACCCTTATTTTGTCAAGTAGAATCACCCCCTTAAGTTTCGTGATCGATTTTTGAATCACCCTGTATATATATATATATATATATATATATATATATATATATATATATATATATATATATATATATATATATATATATATATATTGTCTTTTTTTAGGTTTAGGTTCTTTATCCAACAAAAAATCTAAACAATTTGACGTTTCGCCTTCTATTTAGGGCATTTTCAAAAACTTTTTGTTTTTTTATTCATTTACCATCCTAGAAAATATTTTTTATATACTTTAAAAAATTTAAATAAGAATATATCTACAATTTAAAAAAACAAACTACATATTAAAATACTATTCAAATTTTTAAAATACTATTCAAATTTTTAAAATATATTTTACTGAAGATACATTTAATGCGAATTTATTTTATTTTTTATATTTTACAATACACCAAAAAAAAACGAAAAAATGTATACATTTAATTTTATATTTAAGAGGATATACAGTTTTTGACGTTTATTAACAGGATCGAATACTTAATATTTTAGTTTAAATTAGCCTGGTGTAGATGTGGCTCAAATTTCCTATATATGTTCTGTCATTAACAGTATTTTTATGTTTTTTAATTTCTATCATTTCCTTTATCTGTAATTTTTGGTAATTCATATCTTTGTTCTTAATTATGGTACGGTTGTAATCAAAGGTATGTTTTTCGTCCTGTGTGTGTTTGTTTAACGCTGTTGAGGCGTTTTTTTTGTATATTTATGGCCTTTAAATTTGTTCTTTAGTAGTTGACTCATCATGCCTATTTATTTTTTTGGATAATTTGTGCACTTGGTCAGCTAGTAATAGAATATTTAGAGGAGAAAGTTTTAGAAAAACTAAATATTAATATAATATTTTTCAAACGGTTTGTTGATGATTGCATAGCAGCCGTGCCACATAATAAAATCAATATAATTCTTCAAGAGTTTAACAGTTTCAATGAAAAATTACAATTCACGTCCGAAACAGAAAATAATAATAAAATTAATTTTCTGGATATGACACTTAAACACAAAAAAAAACAAAATTTTGACTGATTGGTACACCAAACCAACTTGGATGTGTAGATACATAAACTGTTTCTCTAATCACTCAAAAACTCAGAAAAATACTGTTATAATTCGTCTATCTGATCGTGCTCTCTCGCTAACGTCTCCAGGCCTCCGACCAAGAATACTGCAAAAAGTGAAAAATCACTAATAAATAATGATTTCAATGAAAAGAGTATCACCAAAATAATTAATAAACGAACATATAAATTTTATAATAACCTAATAACAAGAAACATAGAGCATAAACACCAAAATATGTAACATTACCTTACACTAGTGAGCTTTCAGAAAAAATAAAACACATTTTAAAAAAGCAGGATATTATCGTATGTCACAGGTCTCATAATAAATTAAATACACTATTCAATAACTTAAAAAATAAAACTCCTCTTATGAATAAATCAAATGTAGTATATTCGATCTCTTGCACAAATTGTCCCAAAAAATATATGACGAGCCAATTACTAAAGAACAGATTGAATGGTCATAAATATACGAAAAACGCATCAACAGCGTTAAACAAACACACACAGGACAAAAAGCAGTACCTTGGATTACAACAGTACCATAATTAAGAATAAAGATATGAATTACCAAAAATTACAGATAGAGGAAATTAAAAAAGATAAAAACACTGTTAACGACAGAGCAGATATAGGAAATTTGAGCCACATCTACACCAGCCTAATTTCAACAAATATATTAAGTATGATCCTGTTAATAAACATCAAAAATTGAATATCCTCTTAAATATAAAATTAAATGTATGCAATCGGATTTCATTTACGAGAGATATGAAGACAATCAAATGATGGCTTCCTTGTGGTGGAAATGAAACGAAAAATTTAAATAATTAGCTCACGTTGTTTAATAAATATTATATTAAATAACGTATGTAAATCATTTAATTTTACCATTTTTTGTAGATTTAATGTTTACTAATTAATTAATGTAACGAAATTCCCAACGATTATCAGTAATTATATTGTTGAGTTCTCGAGCTTATTATTTCAACTAAAAACATATTAATTAGCAATGATCATTTAAAAACTGTAACCTTCAAAGCTATATAGTAAGTGTAAAATTCCGTTTTGTTGTGTGATGATTATTTGAGGAAAATTTTGTCCCATTTAATTCGGCTTTGCACTGGTAATTAGATCCCATCATTACGTTCTTTACTTTATACCATTGACTAAATAATCCAAACTATTACTCCAATGCTATAATTTTGACGCTCATAAAATAGACATAACTCATTCATCATTACAATGTTGCAAATGATTGAATATCAGTAATAAAATGTTATATACATGCCTTTTTAACAAGTATAAAAGATTTCCATTCAAAACGTGGCAGTGTTTCAAATCCCTTCTTACCGACTAAAGAGAATACACTCCTCCTTGTTACCAACCAAAAATGCACAGTTGCCACTTCCTAGCGATCTTTTATTTAAATCACAACGATGCCAATTCTTAAAAATCACTAATAAGATGTTACATGTTTTAATAGAAAAACAAGTACAAAACTACAAACTAGAAGGTGACCTAAATATATTTGTTCTTTGAGAAAAGAAACCTCTGTACTAATGGTATAATATTGGCCTATTGTTAAAATAATGCTCACAGTGCTACATTTATGATATGATTTTAGTTTTTGAATGTTTCTTCAAAATATGACAGACAACATTGCACCGCCCTGACAAAAACGACACCTCTTCAATATATT
This sequence comes from Diaprepes abbreviatus, assembly GCA_034092305.1. Lineage (NCBI taxonomy): Eukaryota > Metazoa > Arthropoda > Insecta > Coleoptera > Curculionidae > Diaprepes > Diaprepes abbreviatus. The sequence goes on from JASJET010000247.1 coordinate 291,621, forward strand.
TTGGTTGCATAATTTAACCTATCATTTGAGACCACTGCTATAAGGTATTTTCTGCTCTCGCTTTTGGAAACTCGGTTTTAGTAGTTTTTCCGCCATTTTAGTTTCAATTCGATTATCTAGTAGGATTTATTTCGTTTGTTCTTTGAGTTCAGTGGTGCATTTACATCCTCACACACCCCCCAGTACCAATTTTGGACAAAACTAACAGATATAAAATATTTAGTCCGCCATTTTTTAGTTAAAAAAAAGTAATTCAGTATGTGTGAGTTCAAAAACTCCCCCATATCAGTTCTGGAGAAAATTGGACAAAATTAAATTTTTTGTGCGCCATCTTGGATTTTACTGAACCAATTTTGACCAAAATGATATGGGACTACTGCATGCACTTCCTTTAAATCGGTCATATATATGTAAGTACATATATATATATATATATATATATATATATATATATATATATATATATATATACAGGGTGACTCAACGATTGGATGAAGTAGGTTTGTGCCTTTTCGGTGAAATTAACAAAGAAACTATATTTACTGTTTGATACAGTTTATTTTTACGCAGATTTTAAAAATATTTAGGAGTCTACAGGGTGAGCCAAAAAACTAGGACAGCATAAAGTTGTATTTTTTTAAATAGAACACCCTATATACGAATCGTATTTTCGATTTAGCTTATAATTTTAAATCTTTTTTATTAAGGGTTTACTATAACAAAACTTTATAGTTTCTGAGATAATTAAGTTTAAAGAAAAAAAATCACATTTTCAAGCATCAATTCAATCCTAAATAACGTTTTCAATTTTGTGACAAATATATTCAAATTTGGAATTTAGCAAGGCCAAGGACAAGTTAACATAATTTTTACCTAATATTTGCAATAAAAGCTACAGGGTGTTGAACACATCGGCTCAAATTTGAACAAGTTTAAATGAATAAATATCTTTTTTTTTAAATGGTACACCCTGTATATTTTCATGTTATTTAATAGAGTAATAAAAACCCTAAAAGTTTTGTTCAATATATCCTATACCTATTTATAATAGTTTTTGAGATATTTCAGTTTTTCTTATTTTCCATACTTTTTTACAGAAATAGTCTTCATTATCATAGTAGTCATGGCAAAAACAATGTAAAAGAACATTTTTCTGTGTGTCAAATTTATAATCGCAATCGCTTCTTTTGGTTTTTATGTAGTGTAGTTTAGTTTTTTTTGCATTCATCTTATATTGTAAAATGAACGCAACATGCATTATTATGCCACAAAAACCCATTTTGGATTAGAGAGGTGCAACATCAAAACCACTGGTCATTAAATGTTTGGTGTGGTATTCATCATAATCGAATTATTGGACCCCACTTTTTTAATGAACCACTAAATGGCCATAGTTACCTGAACTTTCTACAAGAAGAACTACCCCAACTGCTTCAAGGTCTCGATAGGGATGAGCTCGACAGTATGTGGTTCCAGCACGATGGTGCGCCTCCGCATTACCATCGTGAAGTTCGTGCTTTTTTGGACCAACGATATCCGCAAAAATGGATTGGACGTGGGGGTTTCATTGAGTGGCCACCAAGGTCTTGCGACATCACCCCATTAGATTTCTTCCTATGGGGTTATATTAAAAATAAGGTGTATGTTAATCCACCAACAACAGTGGAAGATATGCGAAACAGGATTAGGAATACCTGTAGAACAATAACGCCACTAATTTTGTCCAGGGTCCGAGAAAATCTGCAAAAAAGACTAAATTTGTGCATTGCACAAGAGGGTCGTTTATTCGAACACTTATTAAAAAGAAATAATTAATCTCAGTATTTAATAGGTAATTTTTTTGTTTCAATTTAGTATAAAAGTAAATATGTATTTGCCTTGTCGTTATTGTTGTGTTAATTTTTTCACATTATGTTTAATTAAACAATTGCCGTTGTAATATAACGAATAATGTATTTCATCATATTTAACCACATTCTGTTTGTTTCTATAGTTTCTTTTTATTATTTTACATGGCTACTATGATAATGAAGACTATTTCTGTAAAAAAGTATGGAAAATAAGAAAAACTGAAATATCTCAAAAACTATTATAAATAGGTATAGGATATATTGAACAAAACTTTTAGGGTTTTTATTACTCTATTAAATAACATGAAAATATACAGGATGTACCATTTAAAAAAAAAAGATATTTATTCATTTAAACTTGTTCAAATTTGAGCCGATGTGTAGCTTTTATTGCAAATATTAGGTAAAAATTATGTTAACTTGTCCTTGGCCTTGCTAAATTCCAAATTTGAATATATTTGTCACAAAATTGAAAACGTTATTTAGGATTGAATTGATGCTTGAAAATGTGACTTTTTTTCTTTAAACTTAATTATCTCAGAAACTATAAAGTTTTGTTATAGTAATAATAAAAAAGATTTAAAATTATAAGCTAAATCGAAAATACGATTCGTATATAGGGTGTTCTATTTAAAAAAATACAACTTTATGCTGTCCTAGTTTTTTGGCTCACCCTGTAGACTCCTAAATATTTTTAAAATTTGCGTAAAAATAAACTGTATCAAACAATAAATATAGTTTCTTTGTTAATTTCACCGAAAAGGCACAAACCTACTTCATCCAATCGTTGACTCACCCTGTATATATATATATATATATATATATATGATTTACTACCCAACACGGCAACACACTGCATTTTCTCATTTTTTTCTTTTTTACTTATATTTACTATAACAAAATTTATTGAATGAGTTGGATTTAAAACTTGGAAATTTCTCATCTTGCGCTTTCGCCCAAAATAACAAATATATTTGCCAAGGCGTCCATAAGTGGTAAAAGTCTAGAGTTATTTAGTCAATGTTTATACCTATAGAAAAGCCGCTGACGTTGACGTCCGTTCTGTACTTAATTACAAAAAAATGAAATCAAAAACGTAACATTTATCAGGTTAAATAGATTTTCGCCAGAACGGAAAATAATAATAAAATGTTACGCAAATCTAGATAAGCTAAAAGGCTATAGTAAGTAATATTTCTGCAATGAATAGTAGGTATAATAGTAAATAGAAACACCTGTGCAATACTATAAATATCTATTTAAATTACGCAAGGGACAGGACCGTATCGACTTCGACTTTGTCTTGAAGGCTGAGGTGTGTTGATCTGTTTATTGTTATTTATTATATCTAAATCATATTTAAAATGTTATTGTAAATAAGGCAAAGTCGTTACTGAAAACATTGTAAGTCAAAATGATTACTATAATAAAAATAAAATTAAAAATATAAATTTACCAGTACACCCATAAACCTGGTTAAACAAATAATTACAAAAAAAATTAACCAAATTAACCAACATACAGATATACCTTTAAATGAATTTCTAGACGCTGTAGAATTAACATTAAAATCAACCTATTTTGTGTATAATGACAAAGTATACCAGTAGATCAAAGGATGTGCAATGGGAGCATCTATGTCAAGCGTAATTGTACAAGTCGTTATGGAGGATCTTGAATAAAACACCCTCAGTAATTTATATTTCCACATATGCTTCGTCTACAGTTATGTAGACGACTGCATTACAGCCATACCATCTAAAAAAGTTAGTCATTGGTTCCTGAATATCTTGAAAACGCCATTAAGAAAACAAACGAGGCTCTTAAACTTAATATTATCGTGAAAGATTAATTAGCACTATTTTTAAAAATAGAACTCATGCATTTTATAACTAAAGTCACCCCAAAAACAAACAAACAAATAAAAAATACGATTCCCTACCATATATTCCTGGCCTATCAGAAACTTTTAAACACCATAATATTACAATTGCTCATAAAGGATAAAATTCAATAGAAATTTTAGCGATCTAAAATCCCCAAAAATAAAAAACTCATGTAGTCTATAAAATACCACGTAATAATTGTGATGGTGTCTACATTGTACAAACCTGCCAATATTGAAAAATTGAACAAATACAAGTATGATAAAAAAAAACAAAACAGCTCTAACAAATCACACACTTTTAATTATGAAAATGTAAAAATACTGAAGGTAGAAAGTCATCCAAAGAAAGGAGAATTTTCTGATATTCAAAAAACACTAAAAGTGTCAATTCAAAAACTGACTTAAGCAAAATCTACCATAGTTGGATAAAGTACTGCTAATTAGTCTCCTTTCTTTAACTTCAAAAATCAATACAAAAAAGGAAGATGGAAAAAAACGACAATATAAAAACCTAAAAAAGGAACACAGAGAAAAAACCTCAATCCAATAGAAACCAAAATAATATCTCGGTGATTGCTGCCAAACAGACAACATGGTCTTAAACTTGTACGTCGTTGTAAATGTAAATGTACTGTCAAAATGCATGTTTTTAATTTGTGCTCTATGTGAAATTGTTAAAAAATGAAGTATTTTGTACATATATTGTTGTAAATGTTATACTCCGTGGAAATTGGATCAAAAAAGAGCTGTTATTGATGGAATTATATACAATTTGTTGAGTCATTACTTTCTTTGAAGACCGATCGCACCTAGAACAGAGAGTACCTGATATACCCGCACTCTTCTAAGTTATCTGCAATAATGAAGGTATCATCGGCATATCTAATATTGTTCAGTACGAGTTGTACATCAAAAATAGAGGTAATTAATTAAAAAAGTCCTTAAAACGTTCCTGCAAACGCACAGGTTTAATAATGCATTAAACTACGGAGTATGCAATTAATCCTCGGTTGCACAATAGAAGTTATTGAACATTGTAATTGCACGGTTTTCATTCGAAACCGCTTACCTACGCACTCTGCGATAAAAATGCCACTTTTCAATATCACATAGCTTAATTACGCCAGCTTTTTATGTGCGCGGCGCTTTTTGTTTTTGTTCGTTATAATTACGAACAGATTGCTTTCGTAACCGGATTTTTTATCGAAATGAAATTAAAATATATTCTAAGTTAAACAGGATATAATTACAGCCACGTGTTGGGTTTAGAAGGGCTGTAGTGAAGCAGGTTCGACGTTCCTTATTCAGGTTATAATGAGTGTCCCAGATATTTTCCTGGGTATATTTTCAGTATTCTGTAACCTCAAAATTGATATATGTGAATTTGGGGTGCATTTAAATACTACAGGAAATGTTTTCATTAAAATCCCTATTCAGAGTAATTTGAGGTAACTAAAAACAAGTTTGGCTTGACGAGATTGCTAATATTAGATTTTAAGAGCATAACATAACCTTAAAATAAATATACACAGAAGCTGTCGTATATTCACGTCCGTCGTTTCGGGAAAATTATTAATGGAGATCGGATTTTTCGCGAGAACGCCACGAGGTACGTTTCGATCGAACGCGAACGACGTATACGGGCTGTCAATGACTTGCGTATCAGGAATTTGGTCATTTTTAGTATGCGTTTGTCCTTGCATTACGTGGTCCCCACCTTGAAGTGAAGCTTGGATATATATTGGATAAAGTCTTGGGATTTAATTGAGTATTTTGATTAATTCGGGTCATTTCAGATTCATTACGAGTATAGAATCCTGTTAGGTTTGGCGCGACCCCACGAGGGGCCGCGGAGGACCCACCAAAACCACCCGGACAGTCCGAAATGCCACACGCCTCATCAGACTGAAACGAACTGGAGAGAAGGGATTGGATATGTTTAAATAAATTATTTTTCCTCTTAAATTGGAATGTTTTTGTATAAAAATACAAAAATCACGGAGGGCTTTAATATACTTAATATATGAGAAAAATTAAGTATATGGAATTTGGGTTAGATGAGAACTTGGCCAATATTTACTTTAATTTGTTTTTTATTAGACGTGAGCTCTTATAGAAGTTTTTGCAGTAAAAGTTTTTTAGACTGGGGCTCTTAAGTTTTGTGTCGAAATTAAAATGTAGTGTTGGGACTCTTAATAAAATTTCCGAAATTCAAATTTTTTGAAAATTTTTGTTTTGGTGTTAAGCGCAAACTAAGATACTTTTAGTGTTCTTAGACTCGTTAACGATGACACTATCAGGTTGTCACTAATTTTCTCTCGATAGAAAATTATTTAAGTCGCAATTGGGTATGTCGCTACCAAGTTTCCTTTACGCAATTTAATTTCCGCAAATTATTATATTCGTAGAAGCAGGCGCGTGAAAACTCCGTATATTATTTATTTAAACAGTATCCGCAAGAATTTTGAAAAAAATCGGCGTGGAAATGTTTTTAGAGAAGCTTATTTTTTTCCGATGGCGCTGGAATATTATTAATATTTCCATTTCGCGGCTTTTATTTAACTGAAGACTTTACTTTGAGGTTCCTCCCCTAGCACTGAACTGTTATCAGCTACTAGGGTTCGCCTCTAACGACGAGGTTTCCTGGCCTTCTCAATACCGCAATCTTCTTAATCTTCTTTCTTGAATCCAATTCTTGATCGTCTTATTAAGATAACCAAGAACCTATCTTCTTAAGCCGTCGTAAGCAGAGCGGCCTCTCTCGTTGCGCTAGCGTAAACAGCTTAGTGATCCTCTTGATGCCGAAAGGGATGCTCTAAGAAAAACTCTAGGAAATTTAAAACTCCCTATTCACGTGTTGAACCGTGGAATTTTTTTCTTCTGGAAGGGAAACTGACAATTATCTCTTGCGAGATTACCGACGAGTGGCCCACCAATTGAAGATTCCCCGTGGCTTTCTCTGACGTGGTGCAAGTGTCAGACTAATCAGCAATGACAGAGAATCTCACGTTTTGCCTGAGTAAATGCTTCAAAAGACTTAGATACTCGTGTGTAAGAAATTTGAGAGATCTGTGCTCTTTAATAGATAATCAGATTCTGCTAACGAATTGCGACATCGGGTGCTATATATACTTTCTCTCTCCAAAAGGAACCAATCAGCGCTTAGCGCGGTCCGCCAAAGCTTTATGTCTGCGCCGCCGTCAGTGTCGGTGTCTATGCGCCGTTTCCGCCTACAACGTACAGTTTATTTATTCGAATTTCAACCGTTTTTATACGTTTATTTTATTTTTATGATTTTTTTAGGTTCTTGTAGATAGAATTCTACAACATTAGTTATCTTAAATGATAAGAGAGGGCGCTACTATCTAAGCCAATAAAACAGGGTTCTACATTAGGCGTTATATCCATTTCACCAAGAGATGGCTTTGTGGATCGATTCAAATACATTGTTGTAACATTTCTGTAACTTTCTTGTTCTGAGAGTCAAACCAGAATGTAGTAAATATTTGTACAAGTATATTGACGAAATTTATTGGCGCACATTGGTTGAAATATATATATATATATATATATATATATATATATATATATATATATATATATATATATATATATAATTTAAATTAATTTAATAACAAAATGACGTTTAAGAACAGAAACCACGGCTTATCTGCGCCACTGACTTTTAACGTCTTCCAGCATTTTTTATGCTTTAGATCGACACACACGAAACCATTTTTGGGAAAAAAATAATTAAATAATTTTATGTCTTTGCCCGATGACTTTTAAATGGCAGCCTTAAGCTGCCTACACACCAAAGTGGTCAACCTTAAACCTATATTCGGTATTTAAACAAGCTTATAATTATTTATAATTGCGTTATTACGTAAAAAGGCGCTATAAATCTGGCAATAAGTACGGAATGAAATTATAATTGACTCCGCATCGTAGTAAGCGTAGGAGCCGGTCTATTACTAATTCAATTAGACTTGTATATTTTCATTACGCAAAGCTAAACACTTATTTTGGTTCTGTTAGTGACTTATTGCACTCGTCACTCTAACTATGCTTTGCTATTAAAAATTCTTGCTTTTTGCGGGTCCTATTTTTTTTTGTGTGAATATTTTAAAAATATTGTTTATGACTTCGAACATACCCCTGTAGAAGTAGCATAACGTCAGAACTAGGGCCCGGTTGTTTGAACGCTGAATAACGTAATAATATTTTTATTTATATTTGAAAAAGTGTTGATAAACAGTAGATATTTAATTTCTTGGTACAGACATGCCGATTTTATGCTATCCTTTTCTAATTGCATTATTTAAACGAGTATCATCGGTACGTCCTTCGAACATACCCCTGGGTACGTCAATTCTGAAAACAAAGTATGAATATATGGTTGCCTAAATTTTTATTATTGTTATTTTCAATATGTAAACAATCTAACAATATTTACCGATAAAAATAAGTTTTTAAATCCTCTTTTTGTTAATATTAATTGTAAACTTCGCATTTATAGTAATTTCTAACACTTAAAAACACCGAAAAAACTCACGACAAGCAATTAAACTGAAAGACAAGATATGTAAATATGTTTATGTCTGTCAAACATCAAAAAAGCGTCTCCCCCACCGACCATAAATAGCCTTCAGACAAATCTATTGTTTATATCTAGAGTATGATCGAAGGTTTAGGATATACCGTTAAGGACACCTGAACATATGAAAAACAAATAAAAGCATTTCGCTCTATAACACCAAATATGTTAATTAAAGTGAAACAATCATTTCTTAAAAAAGTTCGCCTATGCATTGAAAGAGATGGACATCAGATTGAGCATCTGTTAAAACATCAACATCTAGGTAACTAATAACAATGTCAACGCCTACTTTTCAAAAATAAATTGCCAAAACTTTACGTCTAAAATTGCAAATGCTAAATTAGTAAAGAAATATGAAAAATAGGTTAAAAAATCTTAATACAACTTTGAAGACCGTTAAAATTAAAATATAAATTCCATATTATACAGGGTATTTTTGCTAAAGGACGCGGGAATCTCTTTTTAATTTTAATAGAGAAATGTGTTTGGTCGGATAGTGTGCAAAAACTCTTGTAATTTAGGTGTGTATTGACACGACCTCGGCAGGCAGGCCTAAGAAATGTTAATATTTATAAAGTCCAGTTTTTAAACAGACACATAAACTTACAGGTGTTTAGCGATACTTCTTAGATTGGCATATATTGGCAATATAATGATAAGAATGTATGTATGTGTATATATATATATATATATATATATATATATATATATATATATATATATATATATATATACAGGGTGAGTCAACGATTGGATGAAGTAAGTTTGTGCCTTTTCGGTGAAATTAACAAAGAAACTATATTTATTGTTTGATACAGTTTATTATTACGCAGATTTTAAAAATATTTAGGACTCTACAGGGTGAGCCAAAAAACTAGGACAGCATAAAGTAGTATTTTTTTTAAATAGAACACCCTATATACGAATCGTATTTTCGATTTAGCTTATAATTTTAAATCTTTTTTATTAAGGGTTTACTATAACAAAACTTTATAGTTTCTGAGATAATTAACTTTAAAGAAAAAAAGTCACATTTTCAAGCATCAATTCAATCCTAAATAACGTTTTCAATTTTGTGACAAATATATTGAAATTTGGAATTTAGCAAGGCCAAGGACAAGTTAACATAATTTTTATCTAATATTTGCAATAAAAGCTACAGGGTGTTGAACACATCGGCTCAAATTTGAACAAGTTTAAATGAATAAATATCTTTTTTTTTAAGTGGTACACCCTGTATATTTTCATGTTATTTAATAGATTAATAAAAACCCTAAAAGTTTTGTTCAATATATCCTATACCTATTTATAATAGTTTTTGAGATATTTCAGTTTTTCTTATTTTCCATACTTTTTTACAGAAATAGTCTTCATTATCATAGTAACCAGGGCAAAAACAATGTAAAAGAACATTTTTCTGTGTGTCAAATTTATAACCGCAATCGCTTCTTTTGGTTTTTATGTAGTGTAGTTTGGTTTTTTTTGCATTCATCTTATATTGTAAAATGAATTTTCCAAAGAATGAGTTAATAGATATGATTTATACAATAGGAAAGGCTCAAAAAAATTGCCTTCTTGCTCAAATAATTTACAAAATGAAGTATCCTGATCGACGTCAGCCTAATACCCATACTTTTCAAAACTTAATGCAAAGATTTGATTCCTCTGGTACTGTTGATTATCCAAAACGTAAAGTGGTCAACAAACCAGTAACTAATGAAGAAAAAGAACTACAAGTATTGTTAAATGTTCAGGAAAATTAAATGTTTGGTGTGGTATTCATCATAATCGAATTATTGGACCCCACTTTTTTAATGAACCACTAAATGGCCATAGTTACCTGAACTTTCTACAAGAAGAACTACCCCAACTGCTTCAAGGTCTCGATAGGGATGAGCTCGACAGTATGTGGTTCCAGCACGATGGTGCGCCTCCGCATTACCATCGTGAAGTTCGTGCGTTTTTGGACCAACGATATCCGCAAAAATGGATTGGACGTGGGGGTTTCGTTGAGTGGCCCCCAAGGTCTTGCGACATCACCCCATTAGATTTCTTCCTATGGGGGTTATATTAAAAATAAGGTGTATGTTAATCCACCAACAACAGTGGAAGATATGCGAAACAGGATTAGGGATACCTGTAGAACAATAACGCCACTAATTTTGTCCAGGGTCCGAGAAAATCTGCAAAAAAGACTAAATTTGTGCATTGCACAAGAGGGTCGTTTATTCGAACACTTATTAAAAAGAAATAATTAATCTCAGTATTTAATAGGTATTTTTTTTGTTTCAATTTAGTATAAAAGTAAATATGTATTTGCCTTGTCGTTATTGTTGTGTTAATTTTTTCACATTATGTTTAATTAAACTATTGCCGTTGTAATATAACGAATAATGTATTTCATCATATTTAACCACATTCTGTTTGTTTCTGTAGTTTCTTTTTATTATTTTACATGGCTACTATGATAATGAAGACTATTTCTGTAAAAAAGTATGGAAAATAAGAAAAACTGAAATATCTCAAAAACTATTATAAATAGGTATAGGATATATTGAACAAAACTTTTAGGGTTTTTATTAATCTATTAAATAACATGAAAATATACAGGGTGTACCATTTAAAAAAAAGATATTTATTCATTTAAACTTGTTCAAATTTGAGCCGATGTGTTCAACACCCTGTAGCTTTTATTGCAAATATTAGGTAAAAATTATGTTAACTTGTCCTTGGCCTTGCTAAATTCCAAATTTGAATATATTTGTCACAAAATTGAAAACGTTATTTAGGATTGAATTGATGCTTGAAAATGTGACTTTTTTTCTTTAAACTTAATTATCTCAGAAACTATAAAGTTTTGTTATAGTAAACCCTTAATAAAAAAGATTTAAAATTATAAGCTAAATCGAAAATACGATTCGTATATAGGGTGTTCTATTTAAAAAAATACAACAAAAAATATCTCGATAACTAGTGGCACCACCTATAACTTATATTATATGAATAGATAGGTTTTTTAATTCTCTACAACTTTTGTTCGATACAACTTTTACTTTTTGAGATAAACTCAAAAAACCGAAAATCGTGACCATTTTTAGTCCGAAATTTTTTTTGCACAGGTCTTTCAGAGGTACCATGGAGATATGTTTTATAAGATGCCGAAATGAACACATTCCAGCAAAAAAAAACAATTTTACATTTTTGTTACTGACGAAAGTCTATTTTTCATGAAGTAAATATAATTACTGAGTCTATATTTCTTACTCCAATAACACGTTCATTCAACATGTAGTATCATAATTATCGCCACATTTTATTCTATCCTAAACATCCATTACCAACCAATTAGGTCCGTAAATTCTTCGGGAATATTTCCATAGAGCATTGTTATGTCAGAATTACCAGCGTTATTATTATTCATTAAATGAGTTCAGCGTTTGTAACCTTTAGTTTTTAGGTAACTAAAATAACCATTCATAGTTATTTTGTTTATAGTTGATACTTTGACCTTGAACAAGCAACTTTATGTTGACCATATTACGTTATTAATAGCAGTTTTACATAGGAACATATCAAAGAATTTTAAATGTAAATAAATAGGTTCGGTCGATTGAAAAAAAAAGCAGGAACAACAATGCACAGTGAGCGTTTTAAATATGTACTGTGAAAGTCGATTATTTATGAAATGTTGTGACAACTTTTATAAATAATTAGGTATTACGTTGGGCGTGCATTCCATTCTGTCGAATTTTGTGTCTGGTGTTTTACGAGCATTTCTTTGCATGAACGAAATTAGGGGTTTTAACGGGTAATCCAAGGAGAATATAAAGAAAATAGTTTAGGTATAGCGTATTCAGAATTATTAGAAACCGACTAAAAAGTCCAATCACTTATAACAATGAAACTGCAATAAAACCTTTCAATCACAGCTGTAATGTTATACTGAAATCCGTTCAGATCCGCAATAATGTTTATTTTTAATTCTAATTTTAATTTTGTTATGTTCGTAGGAAATAAGTTAATAGGCAAGAGTTGATTTTTATATTAAACTAGTGACCCGCCCCGCCTTCGCACGGGTGCAATGCTGATACTAAATACACTACAGAAAAACTGTGACTATTTATTTTATTTTTACAACAATTATTACATCGGCCTCCGACGCACTATTTATAGGCACGCTGCCGCCGCCCCGGTTGGCCAGTACCGCCGCAAGCGCTACTTCCCGCAATTTTAAATCTGTAATATCTTCGAAAATATTCATTTAAATCTTGTGCTGTAAAGGACCATATAGATCTATATTAAATCAACAATGTATTTAAGCTATTTAATTGGATAAGGATTAATGCTGTATTGGTTAAAATCGCTTCAAAATTTGCCATTATTTGTCGTAAAAAGTAAATGACAAAAAAATGTTATTGTGGGATATCCATGAGAGATAGACATATACCATCGCGGAGTTTTCTGTAGACCTTTTCAATATGTACAAATAATTAGTACATTATTTTGATAAATCTCGTAGGGTTCAGCCTGCGTTTGCAATGTAAGCGGAAAAAAATATGATAATTAACGACATCACATTAGAAACCTCAAAAATAACAGTATTTCTCCACTATTTAATGGATGTTATTATACATATAAACCTTCCTCTTGAATCACTCTATCTATTGAAAAAAACCGCATCAAAATCCGGTGCGTAGTTTTAAAGATTTAAGCATACAAAGGGACATAGGGACAGAGAAAGCGACTTTGTTTTATACTATGTAGTGATTAAATAAAACACGATAATAATATATGCATTAACACTAAGTTCTATTTCACTGTCGCTACTGTCATCTAGATTAATAACTAATTTTTCTGTTGCATTTTTAAGATAGACATAGTTTTTTTTCTATTTCCATTACATGTTTTACACAATTTTCCCAGTTAATTTGAGTCATTTTTTTAGCCTCACTATCAATTAAAGCTTTGATAGTGTAGAGCAACAATACGCTGACGTTAAAGAGTGCCTAAGAAGTGCAGCAGAAGAAGTCTTGGGAAAGTACGAAAAGCCCAACAAAAGAAGGCCATACTGGTGGGATGAAGAAATCGAAGATATGATAAATACTAAACGAGAAAGATACAGTAATATTTAAGCTTAAAAACGGATGAAACTAGAAGTGAATACAAAACGGTCCAAAGAGCAGTGAGAAACGCAATACCCCAAAAGAAAAACAAAACCTGGGAAAGAACCTGTACCAGAATAAACGCACATTTGGGGGGTAGCAGAAGTACCGAAAGCTGGAAAATACTGAGATCTCTTCGACAAGATTGGTTTATCTCAATGGGATGAATACTTTTCAGAATTGCTAGCAGGAGAAAGAGCAGAATACCAACAAACAGTACAAGCTGATTCCGGCGTGCACCTACGCACCATAGCATCTCCACTAAGGATAGATTGCAAAGAAGTCAAGCAAATATGCCAAACATTAAAAAACCGAAAATCACCAGGTCCCGGAAATATCCCGCCTGAGCTACTTAAATTCGGCACAGAGAAGTTATATAGACAATTGACAAATCTCTACCAAAAATGTATAAACGGAGAAAAGATGCCCGAAGAGTGGAAAACATCCTATACTACCACTATACACAAAAAAAGAAGTAAAGACGTCTGTGATAACTATCGAGGAATTGCGGTTCTCTGCACAATCTCGAGAGTGTATGGGAAACTAGTCAAAAAGAGGATTGAGAGCGAATACACAGATATGGAGGTCGAAGAACAGGCTGGATTTAGAGCAGGTAGACTACTGTTGACCATCTCTTTACTATAACCCAGCTCATTGAGAAAAAATCAGCACGGAACCAAGAAATACACCTGTTCTACGTGGATCTCAAAAAAGCCTATGACAGCGTACCACAACAAAAACTCTGGGAAGCCCTAGAAAAAACAAATATAAATATAATACTTACCAAGGCTGTTCAAGAGCTCTATTCAAATAATCCAAGCAAAATAAAGAAAGGGCATAATATTTCAAGAGGATTCACGGTTAGTAAAGGGCTCAAGCAGGGATGTTGTTTGTCTCCAACCTTGTTTAAAATCTACTTGGAACAAGCGTTAAAAACATGGAAAAGAAATTGCGAAAATATGGACATTCCATTAAACGATTCCATACTATACACATTGTGTTTCGTAGAGGACCAAATAGTTCTGGCACAAGACTATGAAGATCTAGAATACATGGCTCGTAAGCTAATAGAAGAATATTAAAAATGGGGGCTAGAAGTTAACATCAAAAAACGGAATACATGTTTATTGGGGGACAGCAACAAAACTTGGTTTTGGAACAACAGCAGCAGGAAATAAATCACTGTGAGAAATAGAAGCATCTCGGAATGCATATAACCAACGACGGCAAAGTTGACGAAGCAATCAAGGATAGAAACAACCAGGGACGACAAGCTATTAGACAGTTGAACAGCATATTGTGGGATAAAACAATATCCAAAGAAAACAAACACAAAATCTTTAATAGTATTGTTAAAAGCATTGTCACCTATGAAAGTGAAGTATGGCCATTGAAAGAAAGAACTCTAAGAACACTGGAAGCTACAGAAATGGATTATTTGAGAAGAGCGGCTGGAAAATCCAGAATGGACAGAGTCAGAAATGAAAGAATCCAAGAAATTATGGGTGTTAAGCACAAGATAACAGAAGATATTAAAATCAACCAACTTAGATGGTACGGACATTTCCAACGAATGGACGATACTAGACTTCTAAAAAAAGTTTTAAATTGAGCCCCACAGGGAAGAAGAAAGATAGGTAGATCCAGACTAAGTTGGAGAGAAGGAGTGGATAAAGATATAAGATCAAGAGGAATAGATGAAAACCTATGGACAAACCGAGATCAATGGAGACTGGAAATCAGAAGACGGCGTAGAACGTTATAAACCGATGTTATATATATATATATATATATATATATATATATATATATATATATATATATATATATATATATATCAATTAAAGCTAATACATTAGAATTAAGTGTAGGTGATATATTATTACGACGAATTCCTGCTTTAAGTTGGTGCCATATTTGGCTCAATGGGGTGGAACATACAGAGGTAAGGTGGTAACCGCAATACTGTGTGATCCATACTTTCCGCAAGTTCGTCGCAATCATGTTTTTTAAGGCAAACTTTTAAGCACTTCCAATAAATATTTTTTTTGTATAGTTTTCATGAAAATATATATTATTATCGTACATATCGTCTTGAATTTTGCCTTTTAAATCGTTTGAACAAGGTGCTTTGTTTAATTGTCTACTACAATGTTATAAAAACTTTTTATTTTAAGTTTATATTCTATGCCATAAATACTTAGTGATAAAATAAACCTCCTTCCGACGCCTATGACAATGATTAAAATCTTTTTTAACACCCCACACTTCCCAATATCTATTGTTATCCAACCCAAATAGTCCATTATTATAGGCCAGTATTTTTGATTATAAAATTTCCAACCTATTCCTATAAAAAATATACGTGTCTAACAGATTT